>CANSZD010001362.1:0-101726 GCA_947648045.1 Beta corolliflora
TTTATTTTATCCATTTAGAATATCTAATGTTTAGCTATTTATTTAAGAAAATATATAGTCTTGTGAGATCATATTGGATTCTTTTCGATGCGAAATTTAAGAATATCAATTGTAGTGTTAACTAGTTGTTGGCCGCGACGCCCCTAATAATTTATTAATGTGAATTTGAAGTCTTCAATCAAACACTTGAAAAGTGGAAAAAAAGAGTTATATGCATTGAATTGCGCATATGAAGTGATCTTCCGGTTCCTATTAAATTTTCTACATAGTAAGTTATAATATGACTTATTCATCAATATAACTCGCCTCGTAAGAGAGTACATATATATAAATATATTACTTATAAAAATATAATACAATCTTTTTTAGATGTAGGTTAATATGGAAGAATACAACCGATGCAATGAAATGGTGTAGTAGTGTTAATTACGGTGGTTATAAAAAATTGAAGATCTTTTTTTTAATATAAGATTGCTGAAAAGTAGGACACGCTATTATTAACAATAGCTTAATGAGTATTAATATATACATTTGTATTTAATTGTCTTAAAAGTAGAAAATTATTTTGTCTTTAAATATATTCTTTAGTGTAGTCGGTTAGTGCATTTGTGTTTCAAATGAGAGGTCATGGGTTCGAGTCTCATAATACACATTTTTATTGTTTTAATGAGTATTAATATATACATTTGTATTTAATTGTCTTAAAAATAGAAAATTATCTTGTCTTTAAATATATTCTTTTTCCCATAATGACCAATATGAGATAATAGAGTAGTTGGTTAGTGTATTTGTATCTCAAATGAGAGGTCATGGGTTCGAGTCTTATAACACACATTTTTATTGTTTCATATTTCTCATTTAATTGTGTGGGGGAGGGGGAGTACATGTGGCAGCATGGCATGTTTTTGCCTTGGGTTTTAGATATATATATATATATATATATAGAGATTTACCACCCTTTTAATCATCAGCAAACATGTTCAAATTCAAAGTTCTCATATTTGTTTAGCAGTATTACATTCCATAACACGATTGTGTTCATGAGGCTCCAAACACTATGCAACATCCATGAC
This sequence comes from Beta corolliflora, assembly GCA_947648045.1. Classification (NCBI taxonomy): domain Eukaryota; kingdom Viridiplantae; phylum Streptophyta; class Magnoliopsida; order Caryophyllales; family Amaranthaceae; genus Beta; species Beta corolliflora. The sequence continues at coordinate 1,074 of CANSZD010001362.1, forward strand.
AATGAGAATGTTAATTTCCAACTTTGTAGTCTGTTGTATTAATATTAGATATGGTTTTAGCAACAATCCCATTATTGATTTATCATCATTTATGGTTGTGACTTCGTGAGTCCCCAACTCCAATACACGTCATAGTTGATGATTCTCAGCTCTGGTCGATAAAAAATTGTATTTGATTCTTCTCGTATGCATAGAATTTTGAACATCAAAGGTCTTGTTGTTGAGTAACCTTCTTCGAGTTTTTGAGAGTAGTATTCATCTTTTTCGATATCTTGACTCTTCAGGGTATGCTACTAAATTAAAAGTACTTATTGCGAAATATAATAACTATGAAGAACTTAAAGTTATGCAAGAGAGATTATACGAGGATAACCTTCGTTTGCTCAATTACGAAGTAAAAATCTTGATCCCAAAAATTCTAACTCAACACGTCACTATTAGGCCAAATACATTTGTTACAACCTATTAACTCTTGGGCCACTCCTTCCTACGAAATCAAGTCCCAACAATAATTCCCTTTAAATGTACGCTCATATCTCCGCTCTTTCCTACAAAAATAAGTCCCAACAACAGTTCCCTTTAAATACACGCTTATATCTCACACAGTTGCTTGAAGACATAATTCTAGAGAAACAAATCCTTTACCAAAGCTAGGAATTGGTCCAGTTCCTTACCAAAAATATTTCTTCTTCCTTACATGGAACCTAACAATATGCTCATGCACATATACAATCAGATTTCTTCCCCTTTGAAATTCCTATTCATGATCTTCAACTCTAGTTATGGAGGTCTAACTCAAGAAATTTAATATTTTTTTTGGAGGTTTCCCTTAAAACTTTATTTTATTGTCGTTTTAAAACACCATTATTAATCATTGAACCTTGCACACATCCAACTTAGAAATCAAGTTAGTTAAGTAAGTTTGTCTGTATCAAAATCATATAGGGTCGACAGATTGATTAAAGATAAAAGTATATGTTTCTGTCAAGAAATTAAGGATTGCAATAGGTTGAGTAATTTGATGTGGGCCCCAAGAAGGTACGCCCGAGCCCGTTGTCCGTACACCCGAATCCCGCAAAACATGGTTAGCCTACCCGGGGGTGGTCCGGGATCGCTCCTCCGACGCTCAAGTCGGTAGATGATTGAGGTAGAGAGAGAAAGTGATCAATGTAGAGAGAGATGCTCTGGGTTTGGTAGCTTAGAATTGCTTACCCTTTGATTGGTGAGACAACCACTATTTATAGAGGATGGGACCTCCAATAAATGAGGGTATTTTAGTCAGCTCCAGCTGGTGGAGGATTGCCTTCCCTAGAGGTAGGGGTATTTTAGTAACTTCGTCATGGGTGGGCTGGTCCGAGAAATGGGCCCAAACAATTAGCCCCACGCCAAGTAATCCGGAGTGAAAATCGCCATTTTTAGTGCGGTTGATTGGCGGAATGAAGTGTTCGCATTTTTGCCGATGTTGAGTGGGACCCCGGAATTTTCATGCCGGATCGTGGTGGAGAAAATCTTCCGCCGCTAGGATTAACCAAGCACGGGGTCTCATTGTCGGGCTCTTGCTTCCTTCCTAAGGCACGGAGGACAGGCCGAGGGGGGTAGGTGCGCCGAGCGCTGTACTTGAGGCTTGGCCGAGCGACTCCCGCTTCCTTCCCAAATGCAGGCCGAGCGCGGAATCTGCCGAGCCGTGCGTTGAGCGCCAATGTGCCGAGCTGGGTGAGCTGCGCCGAGCGAGGATGGCTGCACCGAGCGCAACCCGTGCCGAGCGAGGGTGGTATTGCCGACCGGCCGAGCGGTTGGCCGAGTGACTCCCCGGCCGAGTAGGTGCCTTGGCCGAGTAGCCGACCGAGTGACTCCCACGGCCGGCCAGGGTGCCCCGGCCGAGTGACTCCCTGGCCGACCGGGTGCCCCTGGCCGAGCGACTCCCCTGGCCGACTGGGTTCCCTGGCCGAGCGACTCCCCTGGCCGACTGGGTTCCCTGGCCGAGCGACTCCCCTGGCCGAGCGGGTGCCTTGGCCGAGCGACTCTCTTGGCCGACCGGGTGCCGTGGCTGAGCGACTCTCCTGGCCGAGTGACTCGCCTGGCCGACCGGGTGCCCTGGCCGAGCGAGTGCCTTGGCCGAGTAAGTATCGATGAAGTACTCCCCTTGGCCGAGCGGGTGCCTTGGCTGAGCGACTCTCCTGGTCGACCGGGTGCCGTGGCCGAGCGACTCTCCTGGCCGAGTGACTCGCCTGGCCGACCGGGTGCCCTGGCCGACCGAGTGCCATGGCCGAGTAAGTATCGATGAAGTACTCCCCTTGGCCGAGCGGGTGACAATGAAGCACTTAGCTTGAGTTTGGCTAAGTATGAGAGCGAGTCGGTGAAGAGGATGGGATCTCCTACTGGCCGAGTGGGTCGGACGCCACTCGGATGAGAAGCTAATGAGTCCCATGCTGACCGAGGGGGTGCCATGAGCACTAGTCTTACTTGACCAAGTGTAAAGCGGCTCGGTAGAGGAGTACGTGGACTCCATGCTGACCGAGGGAGTGGGACGCCGCTCGGATGAGGACTGATGAGCCCATGCTGTCCGAGTGGGTGCCATGACTACTTAGCCATACTTGACTAAGTGTAAAGTGGCTCGGTAGAGGAGTACGTGGACTCCATGCTGACCGAGGAGTAGGACGCCGCTCAAATGAGGACCGATGAGCCCATCTTTGTCCGAGTGGGTGCCATGACTACTTAGCCATACTTGACTAAGTGTAAAGTGGCTCGGTAGAGGAGTACGTGGACTCCATGCTGACCGAGGGAGTAGGACGCCGCTCGGATGAGGACTGATGAGCCCATGCTGTCCGAGCGGGTGCCATGAGTACTTAGCCATACTTGACAAAGTATAGAAGCGACTCGGCGAAGGAGGGGAGCTCCCGTTGACCGAGTAAGTTATGAGGCTACTCGGATGAGGGGCTAATGAGCCCCAGGTTGTCCGAATAGGTGCTAGCTGATACTAGGCCATACTTGACCAAGTATAGAAGCGACTCGGCAAGGAGGGGAGCTCCTGTTGACCGAGTAAGTTATGAGGCTACTCGGATGAGGGGCTAATGAGCCCCAGGCTGTCCGAATAGGTGCTAGCTGATACTAGGCCATACTTGACCAAGTATAGAAGCGACTCGGCAAGGAGGGGAGCTCCTGTTGACCGAGTAAGTTATGAGGCTACTCGGATGAGGGGCTAATGAGCCCCAGGCTGTCCGAATAGGTGCTAGCTGATACTAGGCCATACTTGACCAAGTATAGAAGCGACTCGGCAAGGAGGGGAGCTCCTGTTGACCGAGTAAGTTATGAGGCTACTCGGATGAGGGGCTAATGAGCCCAGGTGCCGTCCGAATAGGTGCTAGGCGATACTAGGCCATACTTGACCAAGTATAGAAGCGACTGCAAGCGAGGGGAGCTCCCGTTGACCGAGTGGGTAGGACGCCGCCGCTCGGATGAGGACTAATGAGCCCCATGCTGTCCGAGTGGGTACCATGAGTACTTAGCCATACTTGACTAAGTGCAGAGTGACTCCCGTTAAATTGCTGAGTGAGGTCATGTGACGTTCCTCGAGATACCGAGGGAGGTCATGGGACGCTCCTCGGCTCATTGGGGCTTATGAACCTCAAGTGGTCGAGGGAGGTCCTTAGCCTTATTTTGGCTTACTATTTGAGTGACGCTCCTCAAAATGCTGAGGAGGTGCCAATGAATATGTTTCTCGACTCGGGGGAGCTTAGGAGCTCCATGTTTCCCGAGGAGGTTTCATGACACTATTCGAATATCGAGTACGTGCCAATTAACGATACTTAGCCGTTTTTGGCCAAGTTAGTAGGACGCTCCTCTTATGAGGCGAGGAGGTGCCGATGGAGAAATTTTAAACTTCTGAGGCTTATTAGCCCCATCCTTCCTCCTTTGAGAGTTTTTATTTGTCCAACTGAGGGGTTCCAAGTATTTAGCCCCACGCTGGATGAACGGATAGGGTAGCATCATTCCTTCCCGAGGCGGTCGTCCGACGGAAATCGAGAGAGACCCATGTTGCAGGGTACCCTGCTAGTCCCCGAGAAGGGGGACTCGGGATTATGCATCGCTTCGAGTTAGGTGCCTTGATGTGTGGTTCATTTTCTTTGTCCAAGTTCGCTCTTTAGACCAAGGGGGTCGTGCTTGGATGGAGGTAGCTCGCACATGCCAAGTTGATGGAGGTATCGTGGATGAGTAGGTGCTTCTGATGAGTAGGCACCTATGGTCAAGTACATTTCTTAGCCAAGTGGGCATCCAAGGATGAGTGGGTACCTTGAATGAGTAGGTACCGTTGATGAGTAGGTGCCTTTAATGAGTAGGCACCTATGGCCGAGTACATTTCCTAGGCCGAGCTGGGCGCTAAGGATGAGTGGGTACCTTGAATGAGTAGGTACCGTTGATAAGTAGGTGCCTTTAATGAGTAGGCACACATGGCCGAAGTACATTTCCTTGGGCCGAGTGGGCGCCAAGGATGAGTGGGTACCTTGAATAAGCAGGTACCGTTGGTGAGTATGTGTGGCCGAGCCGGACCGTAAACTTGAGAGTGCCACTGTTTATTCTGGAGGGGTTTTGCAGTTCCGAGTCACCGTACCCCTCTTCTTGGTTGGGTATTCTTGAGTCGTGCTCTTCGAGACAAATTCTTCCGATCGATGACATGTCTCTAAGGAGCCTTAAAGAGGCGTGAGTAGCTTGCTTCTCTTTGGCTGATTTTCCCCTTGAAAGCTAATGTGGTTCTTCCCTCTATCTAGGTTCCGCCAGGTTAGGCTTAGAATCTAGGGAGGGACGAATGATCTCTTCGTGACGAGAGTGGTAACTATATCCATCCGACTTTCTTTGGAGAGTTTGTTGAATTTGGTGGAATCAAGATGACGTCTCTTGCGGAGTTATGGGTGGAGGGTCACCGCTTATCTCGACCCGAGGCCGCGGGATGACCGACTTCGTGATGCCAATGGATTCCCCATTGGGGTGGAATCATCATCATTGGGATTGGGAGATAATACCGTAGGTGCATGATGGGATGCTTGAGCTCTCCCGGAACGATTGGCTCGGGAGCGTGTCTTCTTGGTTGGGGCCATTGCTGAGTGGCAATGAGGTGATTCTTACTGAGTGGTGGCGAAGCGACTTTGTTTGTAACTTCCCCACAGACGGCGCCAAACTGTTTCTGTCAAGAAATTAAGGATTGCAATAGGTTGAGTAATTTGATGTGGGCCTCAAGAAGGTACGCCTGAGCTCCGTTGTCCGTACACCTGAATCCTGCAAAACACGGTTAGCCTACCCCGGGGGTGGTCCCGGGATCGCCCCTCCGACGCTCAAGTCAGTAGATGATTGAGGTAGAGAGAGAAAGTGATCAATGTAGAGAGAGATGCTCTGGGTTTGGTAGCTTAGAATTGCTTACCCTTTGATTGGTGAGACAACCACTATTTATAGAGGATGGGACCTCCAATAAATGAGGGTATTTTAGTCAGCTCCAGCTGGTGGAGGATTGCCTTCCCTAGAGGTAGGGGTATTTTAGTAACTTCGCCATAGGTGATCTGAACAATTGAGCTTGAATTGTGCCTGCTTGAATGATTTGTGAGCCTTATAAAAAGAAAAAAATTTTGATCTCTGTTTTCATATTTGAAGGGGTGAGGCAATCATATTCTTGTTCATGTCATGGTTTTGCTTAGGGACAAGCAAAAGGGTTAGCTTGGGGGATTTTGATGTGTTCATTATTCATCGATTATTTACTCTAATCCCCTTAGTTTTGATAGTCGATTTGGGCTCTTTCGAGCCCTTTTCTTGTGGATTTGATGTGTTTGGAGTTCTTGTCGTGTTTTGCGGGTTTTGATGCGGATTTGGTACTCTGTACCTTTATCGGAGTCGCAACACGGAAGTCCAGCCAGATCACACAAGGTCCAAGGCGTATCCGGAAGACCGCATGAGCATTTTGGTTGGATTCCACGAAGAAAAAGACAAGTAAATACCTTCGCCAATGGCCAGGGCGGAGTGGCCCGACCGGGCGAAGTTTCATACTTAGCCACCGGCGGCGTTCGAAGAAGAAACCGCTTACGCGCCCGACGGGGCGGATTCGCCGTCGGCCGACGGCGAACTTCAACACTTGGGATTTTTCATCCTTTATTTCGCCCGGTCAACCGGGCGATCGACGAAGAAAACGCTTACGCGCCCGACCGGGCGGATTTGCCCGGTTGGCCGGGCGGAATTTTTCCTTCGTCGTAAGTCCGCGATCGGCGTCGCCCGACCGGGCGGATTTCGCCGTGGCCGACCGGCGGACTCTCGAGACGCGATTTTTCGGTTTTTTTTAGCCGGTTTTGTATTTAGTATAAATAGGTTTTTAGTATTTTCGTGGAGGGGATCGGATTTTTCTACGTTTTTAGGGCCAAACACTTAGTTTATTCTCTACTTTTGTTGAACTTTTACATTGGAAGATTATATAGATTGTCGATTTCCCTTTTCATTGTTCTTCAATCATTCGGTATTCTTCTTTACTTTCTTTAATTTAATGAATTCTTTTACTTTGATCCTGTTTATTGAGTTCTTTGTTATAATGAGTGAGTAGTCTATTTCTAGGGTTTAGAGAGGGAAGCCATGTTCATACCTTTTTAATTGTGGTTTGATGTTCTTCAATAATTGGATTGAATTAAGATAATTCCTATTGATTTGTTATACTTGTTTAATTCATGTAATTGCGCAATATCATGAGTTATGTTTAGCTAATAAGAATTAGAATCGAAAGATCATATTCATTAGAGGCTTGTTACAATAGGTAGATTTGATTATGTTGAGCCACCGCATCGGCATATGTTAATCTAGGAGTTGTTAATGCTCGACCAAGGATTAGCGAAATACTTCGTTTATTCGAACCTCAATCCAAGTGTTGTTGAACTATATTATATTGATTAAACCGGTATAAGCATGGTGGACCGATCGATTGCCCTAGGTTTTTAATTATTTGATAAATTCTCATTTTTCTCGCGTTCTAGTTTACTCTAGCTTAGTTATTAATTCCTCAATTATTTTTCCTCTCTCGGAAGTAGTTAGATACTTGAACATAAATCGTAGAACTCCTCTCCCTGTGGATCGACCCGTATTTGCCAGTTTCTGCCAAACAGACACCGTGCACTTGCGGTATATTTTAAAACCCATCAAGTTTTTGGCGCCGTTGCCGGGAGACGGCTAGTTTCTATAGCTTTTTGATTAATTATTTGACTATTTCTCTTGTCTCATTGGAACTTCAAGTTCCAATTGAGGCCATCTTTATTGCACATTTTTCTTTGTTTCTTTTATGCCCCGTGTCTAAAAGAACGGGTTCTCCGAGTCGGATCGATCCCGATCTTGAGAAAACCATCCAGCGGCTCAAGAAGACACAAAAGAAGAACAAGTACCGCTAATCGAAAAAAAACCACGGAAGAACCAATCGAACCAATTATGCCTCCTAAGTCGCGAAATCTTATGGGGTACCTTCTCTCCGGCAATGTTCCCACGAGTCCTACTATGCCTCGATATACAAGCAATCAACTTCAAATCAAGCCCGGCCTCATCAACATGATCCAGCCAGAATCAATTTGGTGGTCATCCATCGAAGACCCCGCAAATCATTTACAACGGTTTCAACAGCTTTGTCGTACCGTTAAGCACCAAGGGGTCACTCCTGATCAGTTGAAGGTTATGGTCTTTGAATTTTCACTAAAGGACAAGGCACAGAAGTGGCTGAATGATGTTAATGAAACTGAGTGGAGTGCTATATCTGAAGCATTCCTGAAAGAGTACTACCCTCCCACCAAAACTGCAGAAATAAGACACAAGCTTGCCACCTTCCAACAAGAACCTGATGAAACACTGAAGGAAGCATGGAATAGGTTTAAGGATCTGCAGAGAGAATGCCCACACCACAATCTGGATAAGTGGTTCATCACCCAAGCATTCTACAATGGTCTACAACCTCATATCAAGAGCACGATTGATTCATCTGCAGGGGGTGTCTTCCTAGATAAGGGGGTAGATGAAGGATACGATTTTCTGGCCAACTTAGCAGCAAATGATCATAGCTCCTCCAGGACTACTACCAAGAAGAAGTTGGATGCCGATGCATATGCTTTGTTGTCCTCACAAGTAGCACAGTTGAGCATGAAGATGGACTCATTGAAATCTTCGCAGTCCACTACTCCTCCCATGAGTATTAATGCGATGTCCTCCATGGCTCCTATTACTTCCTCCTTTTGTGAAGTGTGTGGTATTCAAGGTCACTTTGGTCATGATTGTTCCTACAGTCAACCTGATCCTAATCAGATGGAGCATGCCAATGCTTTTCAGCAGAGACCACACAACCCCTATTCCAACACTTACAACCCGGGTTGGAGAGATCACCCCAATTTCTCCTATAAGAGCCACAATGTTCAAAATCCTCAACCTCCACCACAATCTTCCTACCCACCACCACATCAAAACCCACCACAACATGCTGCTAGACCACCATATTATCAAGGGGCTCCTCGGAACCCCCCTCCCCGGTTTCAATAGGCCTTCACCCCAAGGCTATCAGGAAGAAGCTCCCTCATAATAACGGCTCTCAAGAACCTACTATGTCCGATCTAATGAAAATGATGGTTTCTATGCGGAAAAATCATGAGGAGAGCATCAAGGAGTCAAGAACACCACCAAGCATTTGGAGACTCAACTTGCTCAGGTGGTCGGAAACAATGCACAAAGGCAACCAGTCATCCGCCGGGCAACCAATTCCTAAAGAAACCGCTAATCTTTGTCACTCTTGACGGTACACAATATGATGCGCCACCTATGCCTACCGATGATTCAATACCTCCGGTTCGAAGGATGATGTGGATGACAATGAAGGTGAGGATAGCTCCGAATCGAAGTTGAGCGCGGGAAAGTGGATGACGCGAGAGAAACGCAAGGAGAAGGTTACCGATTCTCCTACTCCACCACTACCTTTCCCCCATAGGATGCAAAAATCAAAGGTCGATCAACAACTTGGTAAATTTATGTCTATGGTCAAAAATCTTGAGGTAACAGTTCCTTTCACCGATTTAATTTCTCAAGTACTGTGTATGCCAAGTTTCGAAAGATATGATAACCAAAAAGAAAGATTTTGGTGGAATAGATAGGGTTGCTTTTAATCGAAGAATGCAAAGTCTTTGTTTTGCAAAATAAAATCCCACCCAAATTAAAAGATCCTGGTAGTTTTTCCATCCCCGTCATGTGGGTGCTCGTTTATAGATAAGGCTTTGTGTGATCTAGGTGCTAGTGTATACGTTATGCCTTTATCTCGTACGTAATAAACCGAACTTGGGTGCTTTAAAGTGCACAGATTACTTCTGCGATGGGCGATCGATCCGTGAAGTATCCTTTGGGTATTTTTAGAGGATGTCCCCTGTTAGAGTTGGAAAATTTTATATTCCCGTGGACTTTGTAGTACTTGATATGGAAGAAGATAGTCAAATTCCCATTATTTTGGGTAGACCTTTTCTATGTCTTCTTGGTGCCGTTATTGATGTAAAATCGCTCTCGACTTTGAGTGTTGGTGATGATACTATTACTTTTCGGTTAACCAATGCTATTAAGTCCCCTATGCTTGAGCACACATGTTGCGGGATTGACATACTCGATGAGATCTCCGGAGTTAGTTTTTCACAATTTCGTCTCGATGAATTATTGGAGACAAGTCTTGATCTCACCGATGATCTTGACATTGATACGGTAGCCAGATTGTAAGGTAATGGAGACTATTTGCTCTACTTCCGAACCACAGGTAAAGAAGTTAGAACTTAAACCTTTACCTTCTCATCTCAAATATGCATTTCTTGATGATGCTGAGGAATGTCCTGTGATTGTCAGTACTAAACTCACAGATAGCCAGCTTTCACAACTTCTTACAGTGCTTCGCATGCACAAGAAGGCTATTGGGTATAGTATCGATGATCTAAAGGGCATTAGTCCTGATTTCTGCATGCATAGAATTAATTTGGAAGAAAATCACCGCCCTTGCATACAACCTCAAAGACGTTTGAACCCTAATATGCAAGAGGTGGTGAAAAAGGAAATTATGAAACTACTTGACGGGCATCATCTACCCCATCTCGATTCTAAGTGGGTGAGCCCGGTTCAAGTTGTTCCTAAAAAAGGGGGGACTACCGTTGTTAAGAATGATAAGGATGAACTAATTCCTACTGCATCTTGTTACGGGTTGGCGGATGTGTATTGACTATCGCATTAAACATTGCCACTCCGAAAGATCATTTCCCTCTCCCTTTTATTGATCAGATGTTAGAAAGATTAGCAAAACATAACTTTTTCTGTTATTTGGATGGATATTCAGGTTTCTTTCAGATTCCCATTCACCCAGCTGATCAGGAGAAGACGACGTTCACTTGCCCCTATGGCACTTTTGCATATCGCAGAATGCCATTTGGTTTGTGCAACGCCCCTGCCACATTTCAGAGATGTATGATGGCCATTTTTTTTCGATTTCATTGAAAATATCATGGAGGTATTTATGGATGATTTTAGTGTTTATGGTTCGACTTTGATGTGTGTTTGCGTAATCTCTCAAATTCCGAAACGTTGTTCCGAGGTTAATCCTGGTTCTTAATTGGGAAAAGTGCCACTTTATGGTGAATGATGGAGTGGTACTTGGACATCTCATATTCGAGCGTGGCATCCGGGTGGACGGAGCAAAAATTGAGGTGATTGAGAAACTTCCTCCTCCTGTGAATGTCAAGGGAGTAAGGAGTTTTTTGGGTCACGCGGGTTTCTATCGCAGATTTATAAAAGACTTTTCAAAAATCGCGAAACCCCTTACTCAATTGTTGCTCAAGGATGCCACCTTTGATTTTACCGATGCGTGTGTGGAGTCTTTTGACGGGATTAAGGAAGCATTGATCACTGCCCTATCATACAACCTCCGGCCCGGAGTCTTCCTTTCGAGATCATGTGTGATGCTAGCGATTATGCGGTTGGTGCCGTGCTTGGTCAACGGAAAAACAAAGTCCTCCATGCCATCTACTATGCCACAGTAAGACTTTAGATGAGGCCCAGGTCAATTATGCTACTACAGAGAAAGAGTTGTTAGCCATTGTGTATGCTCTTGACAAGTTTCGGACCTACCTCATAGGTTCGAAAGTGATTGTTCATACTGACCATGCTGCGCTAAAGTATCTCTTGGCCAAGAAGGAGGCCAAACCACGACTTATACGATGGATATTGTTACTACAAGAGTTTGATCTGGAGATCCGTGACAAGAAGGGTGCTTGAGAATGTAGTTGCGGATCATCTCTCCCAGGTTGAGGTTTGAGTCAAGTGCTGACGGTCCCATAGATGATGCTTTTCCAGATGACCATCTTTTCACTGTGTCTACTCAATCTCCATGGTATGCTGATTTTGCTAATTATTGTGTTAGTGGTTCTCATCCTCCTGATTTGACATACCAACAAGCGCAAGAAGTTCTATCACGATGCCAAGCATTATTTTTTGGGATGACCCCCTCTTATACAAGAAGTGTTCAGATGGCTTGTTCCGACGATGTATAGCTGATTGGGAGATAGTTGGCATTCTCCAACATTGTCATAGTATGCCTTGCAGTGGACATCTGGGCTCACAAGCCACCGCTTATAGAGTTCTCCAGAGTGGTTTTTATTGGCCTACCATTTTTAAAGATGCTCGTATTTTTTGTCTCTCTTGTGATGAATGTCAACGAACGGGTAATATTTCAAAGAGGCAGGAGATGCCCCAGATGGGTATTTTGGAGATTGAACCTTTTGATGTATGGGGTATTGATTTCATGGGACCTTTCCCTTCTTCTTGTGGGAACAGTATATCTTGGGTGCTGTGGACTATGTGACTAAGTGGGTTGAAGCTGTGGCTTCCATTACCAATGATTCTAAGGTAGTCATGAAGCTCTTCAAGAAGGTCATTTTCCCTCGATTAGGAGTCCCGAGAGTCTTGATCGGTGATGGGGATCCCACTTTCACCAGGCGCACTTTCAAAGCTTTGCATGAAGAGATATGGAGTCACTCACAAAGTTGGTTTAGCCTATCATCCTCAGACTAGTGGTCAAGTTGAAGTCTCCAATCGTCAGATCAAGCGCATTTTGGAGAAGGTAGTCAACAGGTCAAGGAAGGATTGGTCACAAAAATTAGATGATACTCTGTGGGCTCTGAGAACTGCTTTTAAGACACCTCTAGGAACCACCCCATATCGATTAGTCTATGGCAAAGCTTGTCATTTACCAGTTGAAATGGAGTATCTCTCAGCTTGGGCAGTTAAAGAAATTAATTTGGATTTGGAAGCTGCAGGGGAAGCAAGACTTCTTCAACTGAATGAGTTAGATGAACTTCGACTGGAAGCATATGAAAACCACAAACTCTACAAGGAGCAAACCAAACGCTTTCATGACAAGATGATTGTAAAGCGGGAGTTTCATGTTGGTGACAAAGTCCTATTATACAACTCTAGACTGAGGCTTTTTCCTGGAAAGCTTAAGTCAAAATGGTCTGGACCTTTTGTCGTCACTGACGTGAAAACACATGGAGCTATTGAAGTGGCCAATGCAGCTGGAACGAAGTTCAAAGTGAATGGGCAGCGTCTGAAACTGTACCATGAGGGCGCCTTCATCGGCCAAGTAGAGGTCATGTACCTAGACACTCCTTGATTTTGAGAAGAGGTACTAAGGTCGTGCGGGACCATCTAAACCAGCGCTTTGCAAGAGGCAACCCGTCTTTTCTTTTCTTCTTTGTTAGTTTTGATTTTTGTTTTCTTTTGATTTTTTTTTTAGTTAGTTTACTTTCTTAGTGTGGTGAGGGAGAGTGTGCTGATATTTGGACGAGTCTAGTGTGTGCAGGAGGCAAATTTACGGACTTGGGAAAATTTTGACGGAAAAAGCAAAAAATTGAAATCGCCGGTCAGCCGGGCGAGCTCGCCCGCCGGGCGCGCAACTACTTTTTTCAGCAGTGAGAAAAACGAGAGAAAAAAAAGTGACGTAGTTTTCGCCCGTCGGCCCAGGGCGAAGCGCCCGCCGGGCGCGCAAACGTGTTTTGGGTTACATTGCCGGCCAACCGGGCGAAACAAATATGAAAAATCTGGAAACCGCCCGACCGGGCGGATTTCGCCGTTCGCCGAGGGCGGAATTTCCTTCGCTTGCGATTGCCCGGCTTCGAGAAGACGCGAAACCGAAAAAAAGATTTCGCCGGTCGGCCGACGGCGGGATCGGCCCGACCAGGGCGGATACCCCGACAACTTTTTTAGGAACTCGATTTCACCCTCCTTTTCATTCTTTCTTTTTCCTTCTCTCACAACTTCATCTTCTCCAAACCCTTGTTTTCTCTCTCCCTCACTACCTCCATCTCCATACCTCCTCCTACCCTCTCTTCTCTCACCAATCTCATCCCTTCCTTCAAATTTTCTTCACTTTTCTTCATCTTTCTCACAAAAAAAAAAAAAAAAAAAACAAAACAAAACACAAATTCAGAAAATCTCCATCTTTTCTCTCTCTCACTTCCATTCACCTTTCTATCAAATTCAAGCATGTCAAGGCCAAACAAGAGGCGGCAAAATTCACGAGGGGAATCAAGCACTCGCATCCCACCGGATTCCAACTTCCCCGAGGTAATCTTCAAATCTTTAGAACAAAAAGAAAAGTTTTCGAAATTGAAACATAGAAATATTGTTCCTACTAGATTTGTTGATTCGCAATCTCTACATACATTGGGAATATTTAATGATACAAAGACTTTATTTGAGAAATTGGGTTTGGGTACTATGTTTGGCATGTTTTTCAGGACCTATAGGCACCTAACCCTCGAATTTCTGAGTTCCCTAGAAGTAGGGAATAAAAATCAGGTGCTTCATTTTCGCCTCATGAATGAGGATAGGAAATTAACATTGAGCCAACTAGCTGCTATCTTTGGCCTACCCCTAACCTGGGGAACATCGTCACCCCCGTAACTTCGCATAAACACACTTTGGACGGCCTTTACGGGTGAAGATGAGGTCAACACCCAACATATGTCTGCCGATCATTTGCACCTTCCCGAGTCTTCGCTACTTGCAGCGATTTGCTGGGATGCACACTTTTTGGGCGAGCGAGCCCCCACTCCCGCCAAAAACGGGAGATTTTTCCGATGGGGAGCTATTTGTTTCCCGAGCTTGACTATGCTTTAGGCTCGCCATATTTGTTTGTCTCCCGGCTCAAACGGACCGCCACTAGCTTGCCTCGCCCAATTTGAGGATGGTAGTGTCGGGGACAACCTATTGTTGTAGGTGGACTTATAAGCGCTATTGCTTTGTTCACTTTGGTTTTGTGCTCGATGTTAACAATGCGGTAGTTGGCCTGCGAGAGATTGGCATCGATTACATGATCAATGCCAAGTGGATCACCGCCCGCCGGCCAACAAGTTTAGGTGGTACATTGCCAAGAAGGAGTCCATCCTTCTTCCCGACCGCGCCTGCACTCTGAGCCCGGAGTAGGTTCCTACCTACTTCCTTTGCGGGGTCGGGAGCCCATTGCTCGACGACCCTTGAGGACCTACCATAGGCGTCGGTGGGGAAGCCTCTTCCTCTCGCTCCCCGAAGACCCTATGATGGCCGCCCTTACTCGCATCGAGCGGGGACAGCCAGCCCCTTACCTCACAGATGGGCCGTCTTGAGTTGGGTCGGGCCACCATTCGACCCACCGACCTCCTTGGACACACGGTCGACCACCGTGGAGTCCGACATGCATCATGCCCCTACCCCATCTACCATGACTATTACCACCGGGGGCTTATCGCCCATGACCATACCCATCCGTCTTGGTATACGCCACCACGTACGACCCCACTGACCATATGGGGGAGGATGCCTTTGGCAATCTTGTTTTTGGTCTGCAGTACTTCGGGAGGCGGTTTTCCTGCCGATATGTCCGACGATGTGACATGAGTCCTCTCTTCTTCCCCTCTTTCGCAATGAGGTCATTGCCGCGTTTAGCTTGGGGGAGATTTGCTGTAAGTACACCCTCTCTCTTTATTGCTTTTTAGTGTAGTCAGTTTAGTTAGTCTGTTTGTCCTAGTTTAGTTTCATTGTAAAAAAAAAAAAAAAAAAAAAAAAAAAATCATATATTCTTTAAAAAAATACCAAAAATACGAATTGATTGGAATGGTATGATCGCTTCTCCGTGCCCCGTGATATGATTTGAAAATGTATTTGGGCTCTTTATCTCGGATAGTTGGGTATTTGTGATTGTGATCTTTGGAATGTGAACTCTAAAGGCCTTGACCCTCAATGAGTTTTGATAATAAAGCGCTTATCTTGATTTGCATACTTGATCCGGTTAGGCGTGAGGATTCATTTTTGCCAATGGATTCATTTCTATATCCATTCTGTTTTTCTTGTGTGTTAGTTCCTCATTAGCTGACTGATCTTGACTTTGACATCGTACGCATTGAGATCTGATGACTTGTGGCAATTGCTGTGATAGAGGCGTTCTTTTGTCTGCTTTTTGAACCTTAAAGTGATTTTCATGATATACTTTTATCCTCCTTAGCCCTGCTGAGCCTAATGACTGTTTCATGTTACTTAACCTCATTACATGCCCATGGCCCTTATTTTGATATTAATCCCAAGCCTAGCTTGGGGGAGCATATGTTTGAGTTAGTATCTGAGATAGTTTTTATGAGTTACTTTGGATGGAGATGATTGTATTAAGGTACAAAAGCTGAGAAAAAGAAAAGAATGAGAAAAATGAAATACATGTGATTATGGGATTGGAAAAAAAAAAATGCAAAGAGAAAGAAAAAGAAAGATTGAAAAAGAAGAAACGAACAAAAAGTCAAAAATTCTTTCTTTTACAAGTGCTTGCAAAGAAAAAAAAAAAAAATAACAAAAAAATTCATCACACTGCTTTAAGGATGAGTTTATTGAAAATTTTGTGATTTATAGAATTGGGGCACTGTTATTGGCTATATTCAGGTTGATACTTCTAGTAACTTGTGCTCCCCTATTCTTGGTTTTTCCACCACATTTCCCATACATAATCCACACCCATACCTAAGCTTCATTACAACCCTGAAAAAGTCCTCTTGAGCTTGCGCTTACATTGACTATCGGATTGATGTGGTCAGTTTGTCAAAGTTAAAGAGTACGTTCGCTACTTGAGTCGACATGATTAGGTTGAGTGATATTATCACCTTTCTAAACATGAGAGCGTGAGTGGGAAGGGTCATTATGGTTGGGATGGTGAGCGATCGGGCACATCTTTTGCCTGCCACGAAATATCGAGAGGAGTGACACCCCCGGTGAGTACCTTTTCAAGATTTGTACGTCATATAAGGCAGATTGCATTGGATTGGTTATTTGGGTGATTGGTAACTAGAGTGATCTGAACAATTGAGCTTGAATTGTGCCTGCTTGAATGATTTGTGAGCCTTATAAAAAGAAAAAAATTTTGATCTCTGTTTTCATATTTGAAGGGGTGAGGCAATCATATTCTTGTTCATGTCATGGTTTTGCTTAGGGACAAGCAAAAGGGTTAGCTTGGGGGATTTTGATGTGTTCATTATTCATCGATTATTTACTCTAATCCCCTTAGTTTTGATAGTCGATTTGGGCTCTTTTCGAGCCCTTTTCTTGTGGATTTGATGTGTTTGGAGTTCTTGTCGTGTTTTGCGGGTGTTTTGATGCGGATTTGGTACTGTACCTTTATCGGAGTCGCAACACGGAAGTCCAAAGTGTCACACAAGGTCCAAGGCGTATCCAGGAAGACCGCATGAGCATTTTGGTTGGATTCCACGAAGAAAAAGACAAGTAAATACCTTCGCCTCGGCCAACAGGCGGAGTGGCCCGACCGGGGCGAAGTTTCATACTTAGCCACCACGGCGTTCGAAGAAGAAACCGCTTACGCGCCCGAGAGGCGGTTCGCCGGTCGGCCAACGGCGAACTTCAACACTCTGGGATTTTTCATCCTTTATTTCGCCTGGCCAACCGGGCGATCGGGACGAAGAAAACGCTTACGCGCCCGGGACCGGGCGGATTTTCGCCCGGTTGGCCGGGCGGAATTTTTCCTTCGTCGTAAGTCCGCGATCGGCGTCGCCCGACCGGGCGGATTTCGCCGATCGGCCGACCGGGACTCTCGGGACGCGATTTTTTCGGTTTTTTTAGCTTCGGTTTTGTATTTAGTATAAATAGGTTTTTAGTATTTTCGTGGAGGGGATCGGATTTTTCTACGTTTTTAGGGCCAAACACTTAGTTTATTCTCTCTACTTTTGTTGAACTTTTACATTGGAAGATTATATAGATTGTCGATTTCCCTTTTCATTGTTCTTCAATCATTCGGTATTCTTCTTTACTTTCTTTAATTTAATGAATTCTTTTACTTTGATCCTGTTTATTGAGTTCCTTGTTATAATGAGTGAGTAGTCTATTTCTAGGGTTTAGAGAGGGAAGCCATGTTCATACCTTTTTAATTGTGGTTTGATGTTCTTCAATAATTGGATTGAATTAAGATAATTCCTATTGATTTGTTATACTTGTTTAATTCATGTAATTGCGCAATATCATGAGTTATGTTTAGCTAATAAGAATTAGAATCGAAAGATCATATTCATTAGAGGCTTGTTACAATAGGTAGATTTGATTATGTTGAGCGACCGTCGGCATATGTTAATCTAGGAGTTGTTAATGCCTGACCAAGGATTAGCGAAATACTTCGTTTATTCGAACCTCAATCCAAGTGTTGTTGAACTATATTATATTGATTAAACTGGTATAAGCATGGTGGACCGATCGATTGCCCTAGGTTTTTAATTATTTGATAAATTCTCATTTTTCTGCGTTCTAGTTTACTCTAGCTTAGTTATTAATTCCTCAATTATTTTTTCCTCTCTGGAAGTAGTTAGATACTTGAACATAAATCTGTAGAACTCCTCTCCCTGTGGATCGACCCGTATTTGCCAGTTTCTGCCAAACAGACACCGTGCACTTGCGGTATATTTTAAAACCCATCAATAAGTTTTTACAAAAAAAAAAGCAAGCTAACTTTGACGACAAAGGGAAAGTTTTTGTAACTGATAATTTACACCACTTTATAGAACTCTTATTGTAGCTAATGAATCATTGGTGAAATAGTGTTTGCGGTTGGTCTTGTAAGAGACTGACTTACCTTTAATTTAAAATTAGGCAACGACCTAAACCCAATATTAAGCAAGAGAACGGACCACTTTCATCAATATAGCGACTACTTTAATCAATTTAGGGCATGTTCTCTTCGGCATAAAACAACCGAACCGAATCGAACCGATTGCAACGAAACCGAACCGAACCAATTGAATTGAACCGAATCGAATCGAATTGAATTGAATTGAATTGAATCGAATTAAATTATAACTAATAGTAATGATAATAATTTAGGAACCGAATCGAACTGACCGAATCGAATTGAACCCAATCGATTGCAGCGAATTGAACTACACCGAATGGAACCGATTGAACCGAAGCGAACCGAACCGAAAATAAGTTGGGGAGAACAGCCCTTAGTGACCAAGTTAAATTCATTCAAGAATCACATTATATAATTCCTTTTAGTGACTAGTTTAATCTATTACGTTGAGACTGTCGGGTTATTTTTTAAGATTGTCTGTGATAGTTTGAGTCTTTGAGATACAAAGGGAAACAAAAGGAAGGTGCGTGAAGAGAAGAGACGACTACGTTGGTGCGAGATGTTTAGGGATAGTGTTGAGTTAGATTGAGATAAAATTAAATGAGCTTGTTGAGAGAATGTAGGTTTGGTTTTGTCTAATTTTATGTTAAAGTTAGACTGCCTACTCTAATAAATTGTAGGGAAAATTGATTATAATAATTCGACTTTTGGGTGGTCTGCTTAAAATAGACCCACCTTTTGATTAACTAAGAATAATCCCACCTTTAGGGGTTATCTTCTCAAAATGGTCCTTATGACCGTTAACCTGAATAGCGGGTAACTTGTTTTCTTTATAGATTTTTATTATACTCTACCCCTAGTTTCCCACCAATTAAACCAACCACCATCCTCACTTAAATCATAGTCCAGCAACCTCCTTACCTCCCTTCATTACCACCATTACCAAAACCAAGCATCACCCACACTGCCACACCCTTATTGCCACCATTAGTGAAATTAGCTCTCACTATTTCAAACAAGATAACTTGCAGATTACTAGATCACCAAAGATAATTAAGCATTATTAATTATAAGCATAAGAAACTTCCATTAGAGCAAATTACAATAAGGTATCTCCCCAAAAGTTGCAAAGTTAAAGAAACTTTGTTAATCGAACTTAAATAAAAAAGAAAATGAAAGAAACCAGTGGATTTAACTTAGAGAAAAAAAACTTAGAAAAAATGAGAAAAACAAAATGGATCAAAATAAAAAAAAAACATCAAAATTCATTTTCTTGAGTTGCTTCCTCGATGTGCCTCATATGAACTTTTAATCTCCTTTGCACCCCCTTAGTAAACTCGTTGCAACCCTCTATGGTGGTTCGTGGTGTCTTTGCAGGCGACATGGGACCGCTTCACCGCTATGATGTTGTTAGATGGGGCAAAGTGAAGAGGGAAGGCGTTGATGTGGTGCTGTTGGGCGTTGTTGGAGACATGGTGAGAGAGACGTGCGAGAGGTGTTTAGTTGAGAGCAACCAACAATGATATGGGTGGCAAGTAGTGCTAGGTTGTTTAGACGAGGAGGCAGGTTGAGGTGAGGAATAGGTAGGGCGATGTGTGTGATGGTGTAGGAACTTAGGAAGAGAGCGACGAGAGTTGGGGTGAGAAGACCGAAGAGAGGAGAAGAGAAAGGGGTTGTTGAAGGGGAGGAGATAAGATTTTCTTAAATTAAAATTAAAAAAAAAGGTTAGCCCAATTACAAAGAGACACATATCACATTTTACTTATTATTCAGGTTACTAACAATCATAACAGGTTAAGGACCATTTTGAGAAGATAACCCCGAAAGTTGGGATTATTCACGGTTAATCAAAAGGTGGGATTGTTTTAAGCAGACTGCCAAAAGGTCGGATTATTAGAATCAATTTTTCCTAAATTGTATAGTGTTTGTTATATAAGCGTTTACTTGCAGGGGAAGCTATATACCATAATTATATAGATGAATATGTATGGTACTATACTACTATCTACCTAATAAATGGCTTCTTTTAACTAGTATAATCATTATCTATTATCCATTCCATGCTCTCCTTTAACTTTCCTCTCTCCCGTTTCACCCCTTTTGACATTGAAGATAGGCTAGACGGATGCTTTAGTTTACTATCAAGAAGATTCCTTTTGATGACAAAGAGAAAGCTCAAGCACAGTACTTGCTTATGCCTTTAAGTTTCACTTTTACAACGTAACTGGGTCCTTCCGTAGCTGAAGAACTTCGTGTTGGGTATTCTGCATTCATCATCACCACATGAGCCAAGGCCGTTCCTGAGTATTATTGGGCCCGGGGCAATATATGAAAAAGGGCCCCTAATACATAAGAGATTTAATAAAATATGCACGTTTATAGGATAAAAACTAATTATTTACCAGCAACTGTTTCTTCAAAAAAAAAAAAACTTTTTTATTTTTATATGATTAATATCTCTATTCTATATGTGAACTCCTGACCTTTTGGTGTCCACCCTTAATTACCTAAATACCCCCAGTTACCAACAAATTATATATGACAACACATGGGGGACAAAAAATAAAATATAGAAAAAGAAAACAAAGAAGGCTATCTACCTACTTTAATTAAACAAAAAAAATTAAGATCAGCGTATCTCTATCTTTGTTATTGTATACACAAATTTCGAGTCAAAATAATAAGACAGGAAACAAAGTAACAAAGAAATTTTATTTCAATAAATGTATTGAGTACAATCTCTGTAAACAGTTTATAATGAAAATAAACTAAGTCCTCTGATTCTGTTCCGTAGCTTGAGAGTGACACGTGTTGATGTCGACGTAGAGTTGAGTGTAGAGTGACGTTTTGTCAACGTCAACCTGAGTTTGAATGTGGGATGACGTTTTGTCAACGTCAACCTGAGTTTGAGTTTTGTTTGAGTGTATTCGAATGAGGGCTGTCAAAAGCTTGAATCTCAGTCGAATGTGTTTGAGTGTATCTGAACAGTCGGCACGGATTTGATGTGCTTGTTGACTATTTGCAGAGAGAATTCCAAGAGATATTTATGAGCTCTTAAGAATAATCATTTTTCTGGTCCCCTCAACTGAAGGAGAAGAGGCCTATTTATAGGGAATGAAGACCCATTTATGGACTTGGTAGTTTATGGGCTTGGGCTCGTTTATGACTTGGAAGTCTTTTTTTACCTTTGCCATTTGACCATTTTATTTGGACTAGTGATATGGACTGGCCCAAATATTTAACAACCCAAATTATATTTTTTGGTTTTAATTTGGATATTTTATTTAGGTGGGCTAAACTAATTAAAGTGAGCTAATTATATTTATTTTAGCTCAATAATAATCAATTTATTTTAATGTAAAACACTAATAAATTTTTAGTGTCTACAAATTGCCCCCTCGAGACAGTGTCATGTACACGATTTGAAGTGTTTCATCGTGACAAGGTCTCGAATTTGAGTTTAGTTTAGCAATTGGGTGACAATCACCGTGTTGCAAAGATTTTGTTGCATAGAGTCATGGACTACTTACAACTCTATCAAGCAGTGAACTCCAAGAATCCTAAGTATACAAACACTAGGTTTTGATCCACCACAGGATGACACAAAGTTTATAAATTATGCGCATAACTTGTGCTTGGCCGACATATTAAATAATTCACCAGACCTTGGATGTGAGTTGCAAGCACAGAGCACCCTACTAACTGAAACAACACATCTGTTTACCAGTAAGTCTTCTCTTCAAGCAGTTTTTTTTTAATTCAATTGTCGAAAAGCAATTTAAAGATTGCTCCTTTTTCTTTTTCCTGTTCGTCTCCTTTTCCTTTTATTATATATGCTGCATCAGTGTCCTCGTTTTCTTTATTATTGTTTTGCTTGTGATGAGGACGAATGGACGATACCACACATAACTCCCTATTTGCTTGTATTGACACCCTAAATTGCATGTCACCGTAACGTGAACTTGCTTGGATTCTTTTTTTTTATGAATTATTATTACTACTCTTCATGTGACATATGTAAAACAGTAGTAGTAATTAGTAAATCACTTCACATATCTTGCTTCCTATCTTTTTTGCGTTCAATTAAATAAACCATAGCAACAACACATTGAATGTTTTTTTTTTGTTTTGCTGGCATGAATCCAGTGCTTATTGATTTCGCCGAACAAATCAATCACCATTGATGATTTAATCCAAAAGATGATGATTTTAAACTCCCTTCATCAATTCTATCACACATTATATGATTGAACATCACCTAGACGAAACATGTAGATCATCAATTTTCGTCACCAGTAATGGACTACTTCTCTTTTGGTTTTTTTTTTTTCTTCAAATTTTTTTTTCGTTTGTTTTCATGGATTTTTTTTTTCGGTCCTATGACATCATAATCGTGAACATCCTCATACGTGTTCGTGGAATTAGTGTATTAGGAATTGCTTTTGTGATTTTGTTTCTCTTTTTCAACAGTTTGAATTTTTGACATACTTTGTTTGACTTGCAGTACATCAGATTTTCAAGATACTGGACTTTCTAATTATCTTTGAAGCCCTTACAAAAAAGCTCAAGACTAGTGAGGTGATGATTTTTGTTACACCCCTTTGAGTCTAAAATATTTTATCTGCATCACTTTTTTTTGTGCATGTGTACCCGTGTATTTTTTTTCTTGTACTATATGACAGGTTCACTTGAAGACGGGGACTCGATATATTTGAGTTTAATTTGTCAAGTAGGTGACAATTTTTTTGACACTTGCCATCTGAAGACAATCAAGTCCACTACTTGAGTGTTCATCGCGATGGGTCAGTGATGATCCATCGGAGTTGTTAGGCCAGTTGCTTAATTGTGCTTATCCTAGCAACTTAAGATGACGCTTTTGGAGTGTGCTCGAAGACAATCAAGTCCACTACTTGAGTGTTCATCGCGATGGGTCAGCGATGATCCATCGGAGTTGCTAGGCCAGTTGCTTAATTGTGCTTATCCTAGCACTAGAGGAAAAAAGATCAAGGGCTGCAGTGCAAGGGCTGCGGTTATCTAAAAAACGCAGCCCTTAATTACAAAGGGCTGCGGTTAGTCTAAAAACCGCAGCCCTTTATTTCAAAGGGCTGCGGTTTTTGAAAGACCGCAGCCCTTCATTACAAAGGGCTGCGGTTTTATAAGAACGCAGCCTTTAAGGTTATATTTTTCGTTTTCAATTTCCCCCATAAAAGTTCCCTCGCTTTGGCAATTCCCGCACTCACCCACCATACCCTAGCTGAATCCCCGCCTCTCTCTCTCTTACTCCCCGCCTCCTCTCTCACACTCGCACCCCTCGCTCTCTCTCTCCGACGTCGATCGCGTGCTGGGTTTGCTCGCCGCCGTCGCCGGCTGTTCTCCTCCTTCCCTCGCTCTTCTCTCCTCGGCGCCTCCTTCCCTCACTCTTCTCCTTTTTTCATTTTCGTCGCGCAACCACCGTGTTTGCAGTGATTGTAGGGCGGCTTTAAAGCGCCTTCTCACGAATTTCCTCTCGGCGCCGTTCACGAATGTCCTCCAACCTGGGTATTTCTCTCTTTCTCCCTTATTCTTCTTTAATTTGTCTGATTTTTTTGGGATTTCGTTTTTTTTTTTTTTGCGAATTTCTTCATTTGATTGTGTGATTTGTTTTGCAATGTGATGGATTTAGCATATGAATTAGGTTTTCTTTAGTATTGGGTTCATCTAGGAAGTATTTCAATAGAAATTAGGCTCAATACATTTTCGAAGCATCTATCACAAATAATACGAGCACCTATAAGCTTCGTAGTCCTTTTCATGTGCGTCTATTTAGAGGGGAAGCGTACACTAGCAAGTACAATACGATTCGGTTCTCAAGAAGCTTGTGAAGGAAGATAGAGAGTGGATATTCATACATAGTATCTTTCCAACAAAGATATGACATTTTCGATTTGATTTATATCTCGGATGTTCTCTCAAGTATCGAATATGTGTGTTTCGATCATCGTATTTCTTTTAACTATTTCGTATATCAGTGTACCCTCGCATCTTTCTATCTTCATTCTAATTTCCTTCCTCAATCTCTTACTAGATGCTACAACAATCCAACATTAACACCTTTCAATAAATAAACACAAAATAAAGTAGATTAGAGTTGTGGATATTCATCCATCTTCTCGCTTTTATATTGTATCTCCCGCACTAGTAGTATTGGGAACTTATCCTTAATTAGCCAAACTTATTGTGTTTGTTTACTAAATTATTGTGCGTGAATTGAAGTTGTATTCAGTGGTATTGTCTTTCGGATTCTGAACTATTCAGTGTATTGTTTTTAGAGTGCGTACTTGGCTACTTGATCTTTTCAAGTTTTCTTATGTTTATATTTGAATGGTCAAGCTTGGAGAATCTTGGTTTGGACCCCAATGTTGAAATTGTCGTTTATTTATAGAGTTGATTATTATATCCTTTCCTTTTATCAAAGAAACAATACATAATTAAAATTCCGGATATGCCTTATAATTTCGGATTTTATATTGTTATAATGTTGAAATGGTCAAGCATTGTCATATTGTTAACTAGTATATGCCTTATAATTTGGGATTCGGAAACTAAAAATTGACAGTGATATTGAATATGTTCTTTCGGTTGAACAAAACATTATAGATTGAATATTGGGGTTGTTTTCGATGCAGGCGTTGCAGGGGTTAACTTCATTAGAGTAAGGCGTTTTATATTGATTTGTATTAATCTCGGAGTATGAAAAAAGGTATGTGTTATTCTTTCTCTTTTTGTGTCGCCTTTGATCGAGTTATGTTTTAGAAATTAGAACCCTTTTATCCGAAGTTGATTGTTCGAGGATGAACCTTATTTTTCCCCTTTCCCCCTTAGATGAAGATGATTGTTCGAGGAATTAGTATGGGCATTGTTGCCCCCTTTGGGATCATGCTTTGGTTTTGTTTAATTGTTTTTTGCCATCATTGCTTACTTCATGCATAAAGTTGGTGAATTTAGTTAGTTATTGATATTTGTGGGATTTCTTGGCCTAATATCTGAACTTACTGAACTTATTTGAACTTATTGAAACTTATATAAGGTGTTATAAGTTAGAACTTATCTAAGCTTAACTAAACTAATTATATAAACTTATTAAACGTGAAATTATTTTTCTAATGCAAAGAGAGAACTCATAGTTAATACAACTTAAAAGTAAAAAAAAAAAAGAGCAAAAGCATATTTATTTTTCAAGGCTAGCTTTTCAAGAGTATTTTGCGAGAATCAAACTTACCAAATTGATGATTGAAGCTAAGGTTCCAGTTATTTTTCAAGGCTAGATTCTCATGATTTAACCTTCTAAAGTTTGATATTTGATCATTTCCATTTTGTGAATGCAAAGAATTGTTGAAAGATGATTGAACATTCCACATATTAGCCAATTCATGTTAATATTAACCAATAGCTATAGTGATTGAATGGAATAAGGTTAAAAGTCCCCAGCCCCCCCCCCCTTGCCGCACTCCCCCTTGCACACCCCTAGCCGCCCCCTACCGCACACCCCCATCCCCCCCCCCGCCGCACTTTCCACTCTCCCCCCCTGCTGAGATATGTCCTCGAGGACGGGGAGGGTATAAATATCCTAAGCAACAAATCTAGAGAATGAAGATGCTAGAAGTCTATGACCTAAGAATACTTGATACGTCATTTACCTTTTTTGATGATCTTGATGATGTAAACCAATGAGATGGTCTCGTTGGCTGGAGCTTTTTACTCTCTGCATTATGGACAAGAAAAGTTAGCCAAAAATGTATAAGAGAAACATTTTATATTGTTTTAAGGAAATAATCTAAGAAATCTACCATTACCTGAATCTGATTTAAGTTTGCTCTTCTTTTTCTGTGTAAAAAAAAAGGTTACCTAGAACTTACAGACACAATTGGGACAAGCACAAAAGGCACACTCTTATGAATTATTAAGCTAGTTCGATTTCCACCCTCTCCCCCAAAGAAACATCCACCACATGTACCCCTCACTCCGCCGTGATTGAATCCCCCTAACCCGCCGCCCGCACTCACCTTGCTGTTGTATAGATTTCTTGCTAGAGGTTAAGGCTTCATGTTGATGATCCTGTCTCGCGAAACTTTGGCGCCTTGCACTAGTGCACATATAGATGATTGAGGTCTTGTAGGTTGCTTATGAGTATAGTTTGTAGTTCATCTTCACTGTTTCGGTGGTTCTTTTTGTCTGCGAGCAATCAAAAGTTTGTTCATAATGAGTCTGAGAATGCTCATACTTGGTCACCACAATATGATACACGAGCTTATCATTCTCGCATTTGGTGATTATAAGTTTCTTCTTGATGTTTACTTGCACTTGCGGGATATGGCACATGCATGGTGACAATAATTTTTTCCATGTTATTGATTAGGGTCTGAAATCCATAAGGGGGAACATGTTGGTTAATTGAAACTCTAAGATTGTCATCAAAGAATTGCATCATAGCCCAATGGTCTACAGAGCACGAACATCGGGTTGGAAGCTACCTCGTACACACACCCCTCCCACAACCCCCGCACACACGCACCCCTCCCACGCCCCCCCGCACACACACCCTCCCATCCACGGACCCCCGCTCCCACGGCCCCCAACCTACTGCTGTAGCCCCCCACCCCCTACACAACCCCCGCACCCACCCCGATTCACGAGACCCCCCGCGCACACGCCCCCCCGCACCCTCGCACCCCCTCCCACGCCCCCCGCACACACACCCCCTCCCACGCCCCGCACATACACCCCCTCCCGCCCGCGCACACACCCCCCTCCCACGCCCCCCGCACACACACCCCCTCCCACGGCCCTCGCACACACACCCCCCTCCCAGCCCTTGCACATACACCCCCTCCCACGCCCCCGCACACACACCCACCCCCCTCTCACGCCCCGCACACACACATGCACGAGCCCCCTGCTCGCAAACACCCCCTACACCCCCTCGCACCCCCTCCCACAACCCCTACACACCCCCCATTCTTATTTTCTTCATTCTTATTTTTTAATGTTGTAATTTGATTTCATTTTGATTTGGAAAATGTGAATACATGTTGATGAATTGGATGATGTTAATGTCTTTTGGATTATTTCGGTGATAATGTTTGCATGTAATAATTTGCAAAATGAGTTATAGTATGATATTATGTTGGGAGTGTGGTGAATCTTGGTGTTTTCTTGATGGTAAGTTTTAGTGTAATCTCGCTCTGATGTGTAATATTGGGAGTTGTAAAGCTGTAATTGGACTTGAGATACTAGGAGAAGTGCTTATGTGATTCTGTTGTTCTAAGTTATTAGATCAGTGCAAGTTCTTTTTCGGTTTGTTTGGTTAATTATAAGACATTTTTGCGGAACTATTGTACGACGATGATAAATGTTGCCTTACAATGTGTTAAGATAGAGAATTTGAAGAGAAATGAAGGGAGGATAGAGTAATATATTTGTTCTTTTGGAGATGGATTGGGGAAAGAGGAGGGAGTACACAAGACCACTTCTCCCTTATCTCCTCTTTAGTCCCATTCTCTCGCTTTCCTTCGACCTTCGGTTCCCTTTCCCTCCACCGTTATTTTCCAAACGCACAGTTGAGAACTTTTGAAGGAACATGCAGACAATTTATTGCGAAATGTGAATGGTAGACTTGTATTAGCTGAATTGTGATATCGTTTAATTGGGTGGATTTGTAGGAATTAGGATAGAAGAATTCTATGTATGCATTAATGCAAGCTCCATTGGTGACATGGAACATTGTACTGGTTGTGTTGCCTCTCCTTTTACCTCCATGCTATTGTTTTTTTTTCCTCCATGTTGATGTTTTTAGTTCCCGTTCTTCTTGATTTAGGTACAAAGCATGGGGTTCTCTTCTTGGATTTCAGTTGGCAAAGAGAGACATCATAGTGGCCTGCCTTGACTATAGGTAAGGAGTTTATACATAACCATAAGACATTGATTTATATTGCTGATATGTTTAAAGATCACACTTTTAGTTTATACATTGATTTATATTGCTGATATGTTGATAATGGATATATCTTTCTTACGTGGAAAGTTCATTTGTTAATAGCATGACACATGGTTATAATGCTTTTCAGGTGCGTTGCGATGCGAGTATACCATGGCTAATATTATTATTGGAGATGGTGTGAAGAAACCAAAGGGAGACAGGTTAGAATTCTTTTTCCGATTATGTTTTAGAAATTAGAACCCTTTTATCCGAAGTTGATTGTTCGAGGATGAACCTTATTTATCCCCCTTTTCCCCTTAGTTGAAGATGATTGTTCGAGGAATTAGTATGGGCATTGTAGCCCCTTTGGGATCATGGTACTGGTTTTATTGAATTGTTTTGACTTTGATTGTTTGCTTCATGCATAAAGTTGGTGAATATTAGTTAGTTATTGATTTTTGTGGGATTTCTTGGCCTAATATGCATCAAAGTGGTTATTTTAAGACTTTAATTGCTTGATCCATGGATAATGAAGTGGTTATAGCTTGATATTTGTGAGATTTATTGGCCTAATAAGCAATTAAGTGAATGTTTTCATGGGTTTTTTGTCCATTGATTCATGCAAAAACATGGTGGTATAATGTAATTGTATGCATTTAGTGTCATCAAATATAATTTGACAAACTATTATAATCATCTAAGTTTGTTGATTCATTTTTAACTACATTTGGGATAAGAAGAGAACATTTTAGGCTATTTTCGACCATTATGAACCTTTTAACACATTTAGGATCATATAATGTAATTTGGCCATATATTTGGCAATAATAATTAGTTTACAAACAATTAGGCTTATATAACATCATTTATTTATTTCTAAGTACATTTTGAGTAATTAAAAGGCCGTTTTAGGACATTTTCGATTATATAGGAAAAATTTTACGCATTTAGGATCATGTAATATAATTTGATTATACATTTGATAATAATAGTCAGTTTACAAACTATTAGAGTCATTTAACTTTATTTTTTATTATTTATTATTTATGATTAGGTTTACTTGCTTTGGATGTATGTTAGGATCATATAATGTATGTATGGTAGTTGAACTTAGATGTAATCATTTTATACCAAAAAATCAATATAAGAATCACTAAAAGAAAATCTTGACTAGTAATAATTTGGTGGTTGTTGTTGTCAATGGTGAGAATCATGTTATAGCCTTAAAGGTCCTAATAGCTACTTTGGTCGTGGAGAAAGAGGATAATCTAAGGATGCCAGGTCCTCTTGCTCCATATCCTACACCTCCCGTACCTTTCACTCCACCACCCCGCGTAACCCCACCCCCACCCCGGGCGCCCCCTGCGCCCCCTGCTGCCCCCCGCTATACCCCTAGCACAGCCCGGCACCCCCCGCTTCCCCTCCCCGCCCCCACCCACCGCAAGACTCCCTGCGCGCACCCCCCCCGCCCCCGCCCCCGCAACCCCCCCGCTAGCCCCCCCCCCCACCCCGGGCGCCCCACCGCTACCCCTCGCCCCCTCGCTACACCCCTAGCACAGCCCAGACGCCCCCCTGCTTCCCCCCCCGCCCCCCCCCCGCCGCACCCCCCCCGCCCCCGGCCTGCACCCCCCCTACTAGCCATTTGTTTAGCCATTTGTTGTTGTATTGTAAGCTGCCATGTACTTATAACATCAACAAATTGAAAGTTGTTCTTGTGGAGTGGGTCAACTTCTGCTTTGTAGTACTTGCATAGATATAGTTTCAACTCCAAATTATAGCGGTTTTGGTTTTATTTGCCAGGTTCTATCATCTCTAGAAAAGTTGCTTTTGAGGGATTCGAATGCTGATCTTGGTGGAGTTGTTGTAATGTCTTCATGGCTGTTCTTTGGTTGGTTATTTTTTGATGGTTGTGATCCTGCTCATTATTGCAATTCGAACATTCGATGGCAGCCTCGAACTAATGTAATTTAGTTATTATTTTCTCTATATTCGTGTAAAAAACATAATTCATAATGAAAAATGATACTTATATATATATATATAACTGTTTGGGAACATTTAGGACAAAATAATTCAAAAAAAAAAAATTTTTTTTTATTTTTTTTGGGTCACAAGGGCTGCGGTTTTTGGAAAAACGGGCACCTTAGTGGGGTTAAGGGCTGCGGTTAAGGGCTAAAACCGCAGCCCTTAACTCACCAAGGGCTGCGGTTTTGGCCCTTAACCGCCCTTAACCCACTAAGGGCTGCGGTTTTTCCTTGACCGCAGCCCTTAACGCGCTAAGGGCTGCGGTTAAAAACCGCAGCCCTTACTAAATGTCAAGGGCTGCTAGTCTAATGGCTGCGGTCAAAAAACGCAGCCCTTGGGCCCTTTTTGACCGCAGCCCTTGGGCTTTTTTCCTCTAGTGTAGCAACTAAAGATGACGTTTTTGGAGTGTGTTCGAAGACAATCAAGTCCACTACTTGAGTGTTCATCGCGATGGGTCAGCGATGATCCATCGGAGTTGCTAGGCCAGTTGCTTAATTGTGCTTATCCTAGCAACTAAAGATGACGCTTTTGGAGTGTGTTCGAAGACAATCAAGCCCACTACTTGAGTGTTCATCGCGATGGGTCACTGATGATCCATCGGAGTTGCTAGGCCAGTTGCTTAATTGTGCTTATCCTAGCAACTAAAGATGACACTTTTGGAGTGTGTTCGAAGACAATCAAGTGCCATCGGAAGACAATCAAGTCCACTACTTGAGTGCTCATCGCGATGGGTCAGTGATGATCCATCGGAGTTGTTAGGCCAGTTGCTTAATTGTGCTTATCCTAGCAACTAAAGATGACACTTTTGGAGTGTGTTCGAAGACAATCGATGGCGACGATCATGTAGCTGAGACATTTGCCCCCTCTTTTTTTTTGTATTCTCTATTGCTCATTCCTTTTTTTTTTTTTTAGGATGGTGTTCATTAAAGAATTCAATGATGATAAACATTCCTACATTGCTCTTGTTGATCGTGAAAGAGATGATCCCAGATCAGGCACTAATATGGTCATCCGTCGCTCACTGCGTCGCCCTGAGGGCATTCAAACTTTAGTGTGTAAGAATAATTTCCTGAGTGAGATGTCTGTCAAGCTTCCTCTTGGTGTACACAACGCGTCAATTGTTTATAAGCTTCATAGCATTTTAAAAGACAAGCTCCGCTACGATGATTGCCTTCCCATGCCTCGGTCGCTCTATTCTTTTCCGGCTCTGTGAAATGGGGATCCCAAGTTGTTAGAATCATTGGAGATTTCTCTTTCATTCCTGGGTATTGGGAATGGACTGAAGATGTCTTATTTCGTTTTCGCGAAGCTCTTGACTATTGCGGCGTTTATAACACCGTCTACGCTTCACTCTACTCCTATGACAGGGATACTAGCATCATGCGTGCTTTCTGTGAGAGTTGGTGTCCTACTACCAACACGCTTCATACCATGGCAGGTGAGCTGTCTATTTCCTTGTGGGACCTTCACCGACTCGGTGGATTGCCCATTGTCGGAGAGATTTATGATGAAGCCACCCCTCATCCCGAACATCATAAGGGCGCGAGGCGAGGATGGCGATCGTCTTATCTCTAAAGCTTATGAACACCTACTTGATGCTTATCATCATCTCGAACAAGCAACTTGAATCAAGGAATAGAGTTTCGCTCAACGGTGGATACAATTTTGGTACAAGAGGAAAATCACTTATGCAAAGACCCGTGAAGAGACGCAGATACTCGATTCTCGCCCGAAGTCTACTCATAATCCCACTCGGTGAGCTTAGAGCTCGGTCGACCGAATGGACAACGTAAGAATTCGCCATGCTTGATTTTCTTGGTGTCTCCGGTGATGTCGAAGACGGACTACCTATCTTACCGGCTTTCTTGGCTTGTTGGTTGTGTGTTTTTGTGCTTCCGAAAGTGAAGATAGAATCATTAGGCCCGATACCTTTGAAATTGCTACTCGATGGCTCCGGGGGTACGACTTTTTAGTCTTCTTTTTGTACTTGCCAGTATCTACAGAGGTTTGAATGCAATTTCCGCATCTTCAAAGCCTGCCTATTCTGGATCTTTCTTCCCGGCGCAATACTTATATAGTTGGCTAGCGTACTACTTCAAAGACCAACCATGATGTAGACCCTTCCCCACCAGGTCCTTTAATGACCGTATTTTCGGGGACTCAAGGAGCTAAGTGTTTCAAAGAAGTTGATGCTCGAGAACTCATCCATGATGGAAGGAAGGCGAAAGTGGGGTGCACCATCTTGAACAAAAACAAAAATAGCTTATATTTTGACGATGGTGAACTTGACGTCTCCAGTTTCAGCTACCTGGTCTCTCTTCGTTCTGCCTATCTAGCCATACGTCAGGGTGATTCTTTTCACGTTGAGCCTTATTTCCCCTATCGATTTAGCAGACAGTTTGGCTTTGTTCAAGATGTCCCTGGCACGCCTCGTCGCGATGTTGAATCTCGAAGCGTAACTTATTATGAAGCTTTGAGATACTGGAGGTTGTTATTGTTTCGAGGTAGTCAATCCAGACTTTTCGTCCCTGCCTGCTCATTAGACTGGCGTCAGTTGAAGACCTTAGAATTCCGTGATTGGTGGCCCAGGGTGTCTATCAAAGACCTAAGGAATAAGGTTAACATATTGTGTTCGAGTGTTGGATCTAGTTCTTCTAAGCCTAACAGGAGCGAACATCAGCTTGTAGAAAATCCAACTTCAAAGAATAACTCAAATCCTGAAGGTACCTGCGACTACCTTGACAACGATACCTTACATAGGGCAGGAGGATCTAGACAGGCAATGAGTCCAAATCCCAGTAATGGGAGGAGCACCAGCGACGCAGAGTCAGATGTGGACTTCAAACATCAACGCCGGGGGAAAAGAAAATCTCCTGATTGTGTGCTTGAGGAGCATGGGTTGAATTGTGACAATTTTTTTTGATGGAGTGCCTGAATCATCTCATGCTGTTGCGGATCTCCCCTTGGTAGACCTTTTTCTCCCTTACACTTTTTTTTTTTTTTTTTTTTTTTGTTTGTTTTTGTTTTTAATCAATTTTTATTGCTTTTGTTATTTAGGGAGATGACTTCAACCTTGAAATGGACATTATGGATATTCCGGACAACTCGGGACATCCCACAATGGTGCTTCCCTCGAAAGCGACTCCTAGAAGGGGGAAGGAATTGAGATTTGCAAGGAATTTGGTTTGCAAGAGTATAGACGGATCGCCTAAGAGTTCCTCTCCTATTCACAATCATCAATCCGTTGAGGGGACCGCAAGACGTCGGATGTTCATGCCAAAGCTCAGAAGCTCTTGTCATTGGGGCACCTAGAGTTCATGTCTCTAGTGCCTCGACCTCTATGTCCCCATCCCGGGTCCTTGATGAGAAATATCTTTGCTAAGGCGATTCGAGACATGGGTATGCAATATATGGAAACACTAAGAGCAAAGATCCTTTAACGAGGTTGCGAAGAAACATGAGGAAGCCTTGGTGCTATACGAGGGTATTGAAAATCTTAAAGGAAATCCTAACCCCTTGAAGTGCAAGATAGAATCCTATGTTAGTGCGGTCAAAGATCATCTTGCTTTAGAAGAGGCTGCCTCAAAGTGTCAACGATCCGAACAAGTAAAAGAGAAAATCATTCTCCGGACGTAAGCGCTTAAGAAGGCCGAGCTTGATTATGATGAGATCGAGACAGGGCGTCCGGTACTTCTAAGAGAGCAATCCTCCAACAAGCTCAGGATCATGGAACTTGAAACTGAACTGGAGAAAGAGCGTGACAAGGCAAACCACTTGACAAATAGTTTGGAGGCCAAGGGGATCCTTTTAACATCACTTGCGGCGAAGGTGGAAGACCACAAGAAAGCCATGAGTGAGGTAGCAGCTACCCCTGTTTTAAGTACTGATAAGATTCGGGACCTTGATGAGGGCAAGAGACGGTTGTTGGAGCTCCAGTCGTCACTCACTCACCCAGAATACATAGACTTAGAATGATTCCCTCTTTTTTCATGTGTTTTTTTTATAGATAGTGTACACAGACAATTTATGTTTTTTTTATTATTATTCATATTTGCAATAAGATGGACACACTCTTTGTTTTATAATTTTTTTTTTTTAACCGTTCACAGTTTATACTCTTGCGGGCCAGGAGTATTTTACATTGATGGAAATATTTTTTTTGTTTCGCCGTTCACAGTTTATACTCTTGCGGGCCAGGAGTATTACATTTTTTTTTGTTTTGCCATTCACAGTTTATACTCTTGCTTAGGAGTTGAACAATGCTCTCAATTTTCATGAGTAGTAGCGCTTCAGAAACTTGCCATTGATAGGCCCTATACGTAATCCTTCGGCGTCAACAATTTTATACGCCCCATTAGTGTATACCTCTTTGACAACGTATGGACCATCCCATTTAGAACTGAATTTACTTCCTGTCTTACGGGAAATAATGATGGGTCTTTTAATGGCTAGGACCATGTCTCCAACATGAAAGGAGCGAGGTCGAACTTTCTTATTGAAAGCGCGTGACGACGAGCTTGGTAGCACTCGATTTTTGTTGTGCTTGGAGTCTTTTTTCGTCAGCGCCTCCAACTCAGCAAGTCGGAGTTTATCATTTTCTTCAGAAGTCAAGCCTTCCTGTATGGCAATGCGCAATGATGGAATTTGAAGCTCCAAGGGGAGAACGGCCTCAACGCCATATACCAACGAGTATGGAGTTGATTGTGTTGCTGATTTATATGTCGTCCTATATGCCCATAGAGCTTCACCTATTCTTTCATGCCAATCACGTTTGGACTTGGCAACCACTTTGCTCAACAAACTACAAAGTGTCTTGTTGAACGCTTCGCCTAGACCGTTTCTTTGGTGCATTGTACATTGAAGATCTATGTTGGGTGAATTTAAACTTCTCACATAAACTTTTCATCAATTTATTGTAAAATGGTGTCCCATTGTCAGTGACAATTCTTCGGGGTACACCATATCTCGTAGATGATGTGAGTAAGAATGAAGTCAACAACATTCTCTTTTTTTCACTTCACGTAGGGGGATGGCTTTCGCCCATTTGGAAAAATAATCGTCCGTCGCCAAAATATATGCTTGTCCAAGAGATGACTTTGGTGTAATTGGGCCAACTACGTCAAGTCCCCACGCTTCGAATGGCCGGGATGCGATTGTGGGGTGTAATGGCTCGGAGGTTGATGAATGAAGTTAGCATGAAATTGGCAAGCTTCACATTTCTTTGCATAGTCCATGCTATCTTGTACCATGGTTGGCCAATAGTAACCCATTCTTTTAATACGGTCATGCGGTTTTGGACTCGACCGATGAGCGCCACGGACTCGAGTGAGCTTCCTCCATGGTTTGCTTTGCTTCTTCATCTCCGAGACATCTTAACCAAAGACCATGGAAGGATCGTCGATAGAGAGTTCCCTTATAATATATAAACCGTGAGGCTCGACGACGAATCTCTGTCTTATGTTTTGGATCACTTGGCAATTTTTTATGTTCCAAATAATCAATAATTGGTTGACGCCAATCTTCCTTGTCTATTTGATAGACAGAGATTATGTCGACTTCTTCAAAGATATTCGTCAACATCCTCGTCATCGGAAGTGACAACCCATCGTTTGCAAACAGTGCGACATTATTTCTTCGCCCCCGGTGCCAAAGTGGCCGCAAGCCCCGCCGAGCGCATCGCCCATCTTGTTGGCACTCCTTGGAACATGTTCTAACTTGATGGTATCAAGTTTGTCAAGCAATTGTGATGCTTGCCTTTGATAAGGGATTAGATCATTCTTTTTGACTTCATATTCACCCGACAGTTGTTTTAGGACCAATTGGGAGTCCCCGTGAATGTCTAAGTCACTAATTCCCATTTCAATTGCCATTTGGAGGCCAATTATGAGTGCTTGGTACTCAGCCATATTATTGGAGCATAGTTGAGTTAGCACAAAAGAGCCATATGCTTTTCTGGAGAAATGAAGACAACTCCGGCTCCAGACCGTCATGACGAGCGGCGCCGTCAAAGTACATTTTCCAAGGTGGGAGTATTTCAATGAAAAACACATCTTCACTGGCGGATCGTCGGAAAGCTCCCATTCTCGCAAGGACCGGGTGGTCTGCGAAAAGTCCGCTATTGCTTGCCCCTTGACAGCCTTTTGCGGGACATACACAATGTCATATTGTTTTAAAAGCATAGCCCACTTTGCGGGACATACACAATGTCATATTGTTTTAAAAGCATAGCCCACTTTGCAAGTCTGCCAGACAACACGGGCCTTGAGAGAATGTATTTTATCGGGTCAGACCTCGAGATGACATGAACCGTATGAGCTTCGCATGTAATGTCTTAATTTTTGGATCGCAAAAATCAAAGCAAGGCAAATTTTTTCAATAGGTGAGTAATTCAATTCAAGCACCCACCAAAGTTCGGCTCAAGTAGTAAAGAGCCGTCTCCTTATGGTCTTCTTGCTCTTGAGCGCACATTGCCCCGAGAGATCGCTTCCCGTGCCGCGATATAAAGGATGAGTGGTTTCCCTTTTATTGGTGCCCCCAAGACAGGGGGAGAAGACAAATACTTCTTTATACTTTCGAAGGCTTTTTTACACGAGTCATCCCATTTGAATGGGGCATCCTTTTTCATGAGATGGCTGAAGGGATGACATCTTCCTGCTAGATTAGAAATAAACCTTCGAATGTAAGCAAGACGCCCTTGGAGGCCACGTAACTCCTTAAGGTTCTTAGGTTCAGGCATCTCTTGGATGGCCTTGATCTTTGCTTGGTCAATTTCGATACCCCTGTGTCTGACAATGAAGCCTAGAAACTTTCCTGAGGTGACGCCAAATGCGCATTTGAGCGGGTTCATTTTTAATTGACATTTCAGTAGTCTTTCAAAGACTTTACGGAGGTCATGCAGATGATTCTCCTTCTTCGTAGA
Source organism: Beta corolliflora (assembly GCA_947648045.1). NCBI lineage: Eukaryota > Viridiplantae > Streptophyta > Magnoliopsida > Caryophyllales > Amaranthaceae > Beta > Beta corolliflora. The sequence continues at coordinate 38,133 of CANSZD010001362.1, forward strand.
CTTTACCACCAAGTCATCTACGTAGCACTCCACGATTTTATGCATCATATCTTCAAAAATTTTCTGCATTGCACGCTGATACGTAGCTCCGGCATTTTTCAAGCCGAAAGGCATGACTTTATAACAAAATATCCCTTTAGGGGTACGAAATGTAGTTGCTTCTTGATCTTCAGGAGCCATATGAATTTGGTTGTATCCAGCGGTACAATCCATGAATGACAAAGCCTGATGACCAGTGGTGGCATCAATCATGATTTCCGTTACTGGGAGTGGAAAGTCATCCTTCGGACACGCCTCGTTCAAATCGCGGAAGTCCACACAAACTCGTAACTGTCCATTTTTCTTTCGTACTAGCACAATGTTTGCTATCCAAGTAGGATACTTGACTTCGCGAATAAATCCTGCATCGATGAGCTTGTTTACTTCTGCCTCAATTTCAGGAATTAATTCTGGCCTGAAGCGTCTTTGGGATTGCTTCTTTGGACTGACACTTTTTTTGATGGCTAAGCGATGGACATCGACTTTTGGGTCGAGTCCTGGCATTTCCTTATAACTCCATGCAACTACGTCTTTGTAGTCAGAGAGTAACTTGGAATATTTTTGTTCTTCCTGTTGGGTAAGAAAAGCGCTCACGTAGACAGGGCGTGGCTCTTTTTGAGTTCCAAGGTTTAACTTTTTTAACTCATCGACGGTGGCTTGCCCCCCATCTTTAAGAGTTTTAGGAGCCTCATCTGTTTCTATCTCCTCGTCACTTTCAGGAGCCTCATGCCCTGTGATATGGTTTGAAGAAACAAATTCAACATCTTTTTCTTTTTCTTGACTAGACGAACTCCTTTGGTTTGTTAACACTATGACACGACCTTTGGCTTTCAAGGGTGCATGTCCAATGATGTCTACCACCTGTGTACGCCTCATGCGAGATGGGATAACACTTTGAGGTGCGTCCTCGCCTTTGACTTCATTTTTCTCTCTTGTGATGCGACTTAGTACTGACCGTCTTTGTTGTTAATCAATTGAGGTCGATGCACCAAGACGTTTAAAGACAGATGCTTTATTCTTAGAAGATCGAAGATTTTGCAAGGGTGTTTGTATTTTTGACTTCACACCTTCATTTAGCTCGTGTCCACCAAGTCTGTTAAAAACCGATGTATGGTCTTTTACGACAGGAGACTGCAGTCGATCAAAGACCGATATTTTTGGCTGAGACACATTATTTTCATCTTCATTTTCTTCAACTTCCTCCGCAGTAATATACTGCGAAGAAGAGGTTGTCCCTCTACGCCGTGCATTAATTTTGATGGGTGTTGGGGTTTCAAATCCCAAACCTACTTTAGTCGGATGTACCTCAACGCCATACTCTTGCAATTTCTTTTGTGTGTCATTAATTCCATGAGGATCAACCTCAATGACATTGCCCATGGGCGCTGGATTCTCGAAGTCATAACCAGACTTCGCCAAGAGTTTATAAGCATTTGGGTCAAACCTACCCTTGTTAAGCCATTTTCTCCTAGATTGATCAACACATTGTGAGGTTGGAGGCTTAACAATTTGATTGTGATTGGCTCTAGATAAAGGAACAACCACTTCTTGCTTTAAACATTGAAGAGTAGTCTCATCTACTCCTTTCTCTTTCTTTGGCTCTACTTTCATAACCCGACACCCTGCAAAAGGTGACTCCCCTTCCTTACGACGTGATTTAGGGATGTATCGCAGGTTTGGAGTCGTTACTGGCTTCTTCGTTGCTTTAATGGGTTGAGCAACAACTTCTTCTCTTACCTTTTCCTTGCATTTTTGTTGTTGCATCTCAGTGGTGGCTGACTCGCTAGAGCTTGAAGACGAGGGAATATCACCATTTTTATTTGTACCCCTTTTCCCTGTTGAAGGAATTTTAGATGGCAACATCTCGCTTGAGGGTTCCCCATCTTCGAAGAACTTAGCATCGACAACGTACGAATCTGCCGTGCTAAAGGGTTTGACATCCCCATTTATTTTCTTCTCGCCTCCACGATAAAATGTCAGACATTGATGGAGGGTTGATGCGACTACCCCATTTTCATGCAACCAAGGTCGTCCAAGCAACATTTTATACGACGTCTTTGTATCTATGACATGGAAGAGAGTAGATGATGTTAACTCTCCCATCACAAGGTCAAGACGTATTATGCCTATGGCACGTTGACTGTTCAAGTTGAATCCTTGGATCATTAGGCGACTATCAGAAAGATCTTCCATAGTGATCCCTAAATCAGTCATGGTGGATTTTGGCATGATGTTGACAGCTGAACCTCCATCCACTAAGATACGATTCACTCTTTTGCCGAAAATATAACCAGAAACGAACAAGGGTCCGTTGTGAGGTTTTGAGCCCAACAATAAGTCTTCATCAGTGAAGGCTAAGGCAAAATTACATGACGCGCATTTAGCCGAACTTTCTATTGGCTCTCCAACATCCTTCACTTTGTCAAGGTATAGTTTCGGGTCTTTGAAGTGCAAGAGCCACTTGTCGACACATTTCTCGAGGCAAATGAAAGATCTGCCTCCATCCCATGCGTGTAGGAAGAGCTTCCAAGATAGCCAATATCTTTGGATCTATCTCCGTCCCTGAATGTTGGACAGTTACTTTGACGGAGATTTCATTTTCTTTAACAGGCTCTTGATCCTCATCCTCTTCTTTTTCTTCTTCATCCTCCACAAATGAGGTAGCATTAACAGTAACCGTAGTGAAGTAATCTTCGGGAAAGAATTCTTCTAAGGTTACAGGGGTAAGTGGATCATGTTCAAACAAGTCAATTGGCGTATTTGCCGTTTAGTATGCTTTTTGACTTTTTCTTTCCTTTCGAGCGTTTTGAGCCCTTTTTTATGCTTCTTCTTACGACAAACAGACTTTGGTTGAGGCTTCGATCGTCGTCTAGGCCTCCTTCTAGTGACCAACGTCCACCCTTCATCATCCTCTCCATGTTGGTTTTCGGTTGGGACACCGTGCTCAACAGTATGGCACATTATCAACTTGGAAAACCGGTCGCAAACACATGTATAATTACGGCTCCAAACTCCCAAACCTGCAGAGTTTGAGCCTCCCAATAAGAATCTAACATCGCGGAGGCGTGATTAGCTTCAAAGAACTTCATCAAAATCCAAGACAATTTTCCCATCCTTTGCAAGTTGCATAATTCTCTCCTTAAGTGTTATACACTTTTCTATGGGATGACTAATCAACTCCGTGATACCGACAGTAGTTAGGATCGGAAGTCTTACCGACCTCTCGGGGACGCTTAGCTTCGGGCAACTCAATTACTTTGTTTTCAAGCAAATCATCTAACATCCCCCGATAAATCGAGTCCTGGAAATGGATATTTTTTTGCTTGGAGTTCTTTCAAGGTTGGCCTATTTTTCCTAGGTTCTTGAGAAGATGAACCCTTATTCTTTTCAAGCCGCTGCCTTGCTAGAGATCTTGACAAGTGAGGAGGTCGTGATTGACATTGACTCCTTAGTCGAACTTTTGGCGATCTTGTCGGTCTTCTTAAAATCCTTCTTCTCTTTCTTGTATTCGAAGAAGTGTTGCTTTTGCCTCTATTGTTGCAATGGTAAGCTCCATGTCATGAGCTCGCGTAGCCAACTCTTGAAAAGTCCTAGGTTTTATACCTTGCAAGATATAAAGCAAGTCCTAATCCATTCCTTGAATGCACATCTCAACAATAGAGACTTCAGTTAGGCGATCTTTACACTCTAGACTCAATGCGCGCCAACGATTGATGTAATCGATGACTGGCTCATCCTTCCACTGGTGAGTCTTAGTCAGTTCAGTCATACTCACAATACGTCGAGTGCTATAGAACCTGTTCAGGAATTCCTCCTCCATTTGATCCCAACCGGTCAATGGATTGTGAGGGTAAATCGTGTACCCGTCAAAGGCCATGCCTTTAAGGGAACGAACAAATTGTTTGACCGGAAATCATTTGTGGTACCAAGCATTGTTGCATGTTTCCACAAAGTGAGCAATGTGTTGCTTAGGATTTCCTTTCCCATCGAATTGCTGAAACTTGGGGGGTTGATAGCCAAAAGGCATCTGCAGCTTATCGATCCTTTTGGTATATGACTTCACATAGCGATGACTGCCATGAGAACTTTCTCCAAGTTGATTTTTGACAGCGTGAGCTATCAATAACTCAAGTTGGCGTGATGTAGGTGGGCGGCGAACGTCTTCACCACTATCCCCTTCACTTTCATCACCCTGTCTTGATGCTGCGTCGCCTTCCTCCAGTTTCTTGTTGAGGGCAGCGATTTGCTCATTTTGGAGTAGAATTTGAGCATCTTTTTCTTCTCCATCTTTCATTAATTTTTGGAGTAGGCTATTCATTTCAAAGCAAGTTGTTCCTCAACTTGTCTTAGCCGAGGTCACCATAACAAAGCAGACAGTGTTCGATTGTGAAGACAACGAGGGTTCCTCTAAGTCGAAAATCGTTAGAGGTGATGAGACAACAATATCATCACTTGTTTCATTGTCACTCTCTACATTGAGTGGATCAAAGAGAGGGCTAGTGTGAACGGTCAGCTTGTCCGACTTATCAGATGAGAGTTGCTTCCATATTTGAGAAGCAATGAATGATGGCTCGTGTTCACCCAAAGCGGTTGAGCCAAACACGGGGTTTCAAGTTCCTTGTGTGAATCGGACATGATGGATGATTCAAGAACAACGTGAGCTTAAAGAGTTTTTCTCGCTCGGTAGGAACATCTGCGGCTCGAAGCTTAGCGGCGGCAACAACAACAAAGTCTTTTTCATTCCTCTAGTGCGAAAACCAAGAGTCATGTCATCCATAAAGTCACCCAACGTTACAGATTTTCGTAGGGTGTCGGCAGAGTTTTCGGAAGATTGAGAGATGTTCTTGCTTGAGGCCATTTCTCAGCTTTGTTGATGATGACGAAACGAGAGATGAGAGGAGAGATGGTCCCACCGAGCGTGCCAAAATTTGTATACACAAATTTCGAGTCAAAATAATAAGACAGAAACAAAGTAACAAAGAAATTTTATTTCAATAAATGTATTGAGTACAATCTCGTAAAGCAGGTTTATAATGAAAATAAACTAAGTCCTCTCGATTTCGTTCCGTAGCTTGAGAGTGACACGTGTTGATGTCGACGTAGAGTTGAGTGTAGAGTGACGTTTGTCAACGTCAACCCGAGTTTGAATGTGGGATGACGTTTTGTCAACGTCAACCCGAGTTTGAGTTTTGTTTGAGTGTATTCGAATGAGGGGCATCAAAAGCTTGAATCTCAGTCGAATGTGTTTGAGTGTATCTGAACAGTCGGCACGGATTTGATGTGCTTGTTGACTATTTGCAGAGAGAATTCCAAGAGATATTTATGAGCTCTTAAGAATAATCATTTTTCTGGTCCCCTCAACTGAAGGAGAAGAGGCCTATTTATAGGGAATGAAGACCCATTTATGGACTTGGTAGTTTATGGGCTTGGGCTCGTTTATGACTTGGAAGTCTTTTTTTACCTTTGCCATTTGACCATTTTATTTGGACTGGTGATATGGACTGGCCCAAATATTTAACAACCCAAATTATATTTTTTGGTTTTAATTTGGATATATTATTTAGGTGGGCTAAACTAATTAAAGTGAGCTAATTATATTTATTTTAGCTCAATAATAATCAATTTATTTTAATGTAAAACACTAATAAATTTTTAGTGTCTACAGTTATATATGAAGAATTTTATATGTTTTCGCACGCATCGCGTGCATATAAGACTAGTATATAATACTCCTTCAGTCCTAGAAAGATCTGAAAACTTGTTGGTTTACGTAATTTAAAGTGATAAGTTGTAGTATGGTTATCAAATGTTATTTTTAGTGAAAAATATATGTGATAGGAGTTGGTGGGTATCTTTTATTGAAAAAGAGAGAAATCATATAATAATACTGGGACCATGTCAAAAATAAAGTTCAAACTGAAATGGAACAAACAAAAAACAAAAGTCTTCAGACTATTATAGGATGAATAGAGTAGTCCGTAATAAACAAATAAACTAATAACTTGACTAATAAAATTGGAATATCGATATATAGAATACACTTTATCACCCAACACCTAAAATGAATATTTGAAATCTAATAGGTTGTAGTCTGTATGTGTACATTATTTTTTAACATTTACAATTTTAAGGTATATAAGATACAAAATCATACTCTTTTTAACTTAAAAATGAAATAATCTGATGGTGGAAAGGAAAATCAACAACCAAGTTGGAGTTGTAGTAAAAAGAAAATAAAATAAAAAGAAAAGAAAAGGAAAGTAACAGAAAGTAACAAGAGAACATTTAAGAAAATAAAAAAGAAAAGGAAAGTAAGAGGAGGACATTTAAGAAAATAAAAAAGAGAAGTAAAAGGAGAGGAATGTCATGAATGGGATTTGAACCCGCGAAGACGTGAACTTTCAATATTCCCACAGAACAAGCTACCATCTTTGCCAAACTGAATAGTTACCATGTTAATGCTGAATTAAATACTTAACACGTTTTAGATTTCTGGGCCCTGGGCGGGCGCCCCGTCTGCCCTGGCCCAGGGCCGGCCCTGGCATGAGCATGGTTGAGAGTTGAGACTTGAGCCAATGGCTAGTGCGCCTCCTTTTTTCACGACTTATTACAGGCTACTTTTCGCCCTTTACCAATTTACTCTTTGAAGAACGGAGTATAATGTAACCTAAAATTAACGGTTTTTTCACCAAATACACCCGACAAATTAAAAAATTCACCATATACCCTCAATGTTCCAAAAATTCACCATATACCCTTGAATTTTCGAAAACGTTCACAAAATGCCCTTTTTGTAACTTCCGTTAATTCACCGCTAGCTTTATTTACGATTTTGCCATCATTAAGCCCTAATCCTAATTCTAATCTAACTCTAACCCTAATCTAACCCTAACCCCAAATCTAAACCCTAATCTAACCCACTCCCTCCCTCCCTCCCCCTCCCCTCCACCCACCCCCCCCCCCCCTCCACCTCCTCAGGTCTACTCCATCTTGGCCGCCGCCCCCTCCCCCTCCCCGTCGATTTCCCCATCCCCCACCCCTTCCCAGTAGAATTCCCCCCCCCCCTCCCCGTCGAATTCCCTAACCCCACCCCCTCCCCTTCGAACACCGGCGCGAATCGGGCACCAAACACGGTGGAATTCCCCTCCCCTTTGAATTGCACAAACACACGAGCATTTAGAAAACTCCCCCTCCCTCGTAGCCCGAAATTCGAAAACAGAGGGGAGGGTTTCGATTTTGAGCGGAAGAAAACAGGGGGGGAGTAGGTGGGGACCGGGGAATTCGAAGGAGGGGTGGGGGGCGGGGAAATCGACGGTGGAGGGGGAGGGGGCGGCGCCGGTGGAGGGTAGGGGAGGGGTTTTGGGCGGACGAAAACAGGGGAGAGGAGGGGGGTGGGGGACCTGGGAATTCGAATGGGAGGGGGTGGGGCTGGGGAAATCGGCGGTGGAGGGGAGGGGGGAGGGGGAGGGGGAGGGGGAAATCGGCGGTGGAGGGGGAAGGGGCGGGCGCCGGTGGAGGGGAGGGGGAGGGGAGCTGCGGGGGGGGGGGGCTGGGGGGGTGGGGGTGGGGGGTGGGGGGGGTTGGGGCGGGGTGGGGTGGAGGGGGAGGTGGGGCTGGGGTGGGATGGAGGGGGGGAGGGGGGGGGCGCGGGGGGTTAGGGTTAGGGGGTTAGGGTTTGGGTGGGTTAGGGTTTGGGTGGGTTAAGGTTTGGGTTTACATTTTAAGGTTAGGCTTTAATGATGGCAAAATCGTAAATAAAGTTAACGGAAGTTAGAAAAAGGGCATTTTGTGAACGTTTTCGAAAACTCAAGGGTATATGGTGAATTTTTGGAACATTGAGGGTATATGGTGAATTTTTTAATTTGTCGGGGGTATTTGGTGAAATAACCGTAAAATTAATTTGTCATAACTCATAAAGAGGGTAAACAAGTCATTTATTAGGTCCGTGGTGTCATGTAATTTCGGGTTTGGTTTTTCAGGTCGTGCTAAAATTGGATCACGTCATAGTAGGTTTATTTAATTAACTTTATTTTATTTATAGAAGATGGATTAGGTTTTTTTTTTGTACATAAGGAAAGTTAGGACACCCTTCTCTCAAGGGGGACTCCTAACGAATCTAGAAGAACAATTTTATTTAACGAAGGTTCTGTTGAAGCATCCACGTCAACCGATGCAGCAAAAATATTGTGACCTTTTTTTGATAGTAGATCTGCTACCCGATTAGCTTCCCAAAAAATATGCTTAATAGTGTAAAATCTAAACTGACGAAGCAGCTGCTGAATGTCGTCAATGAGTGTTTGGATAGTCCAAGCGCAAGTGTAATGCCCTTGCAGCACGCTTATAACTACTTGATTATCTCCTTCAATATTAAGATCTTGAATATGCTGATGAATAGCAAGTATAAGTCCATTTCTTAATCCCCATGATTCAGCAACGAGAGCGGAGATTTGGCCAAATCGATAAGCTTGTGCGGCCACAAGAAGGCCAGCGGAATTGCGAATGGCAGCACTGGCAGCACTTGAGGAGCCAATAACAGAACCATCAAAGTTTAGCTTGAAGCATGCATAGGGAGGAGGCTGCCAGCTAACTGCAATGTAAGTAGGGAACCTGCAACAAGGAAGTGAAGCGATAGTAAAGGAAAAATCCATCATAGTTCGAGTAGTCCATTCCAAGTACAGATGCCAGGCTCTGTAATAAATACGATTTAAATTAAGCATATTTTCCTCAAAGACTATTGAATTGCGTTCCTTCCAAATGCTCCACAAATTGTAACAGAACAATTGTAAGGCCTGAGGGTAGGGACGGAGAGATGTTAGGCTTTGAACAAGATCTAGAGGCACTATATGCCGTATTTTTTGACGTATAGAATTTGAATTCCAATAATGACCAATTATAGGGCATGTGAAAAATAAGTGGTTAAGAGTCTCATTATCCGATTTAGGGGCTACATTAATTTTCCATATCCAATCAAAAGGCCAAGGGATACTGTTAGAATTAATTCCATGAGCTAGCCAAGTAGCTGTTTTAACAGAAAATTCACCAGAGCTAGTAAGCCCCCAACAAGGAACATCTAGGGTAGGATAGCTAGGAATAGGAATCCCTTATATTAAGTGGACTATATGGGATGGGACTAAGTCATTAAGGAGAGTAACATTCCATTGTCTTGATGGAAGAATGACATTACTAACAGTAAGGTCCAGATTAGCAATAGACGTAATTTAAACATTCAACATTTCAATAAGGCTTTGATTAGCACACCAGTTGTCTAACCAAAAATAGACATTTGTTCCAGTTCCAATTTTCCAACGTATTCCTTTCCTTAGAAGCTCTCGAGATCGAATAATAGAATTCCAAATATGAGAATCTTGTGGCTTAGCTTTGTATTCAAAGAAAGAGGTATTTCGAAGATATTTTTGGCGCATAAGAGTTGGCCAGAGAGAGTGTTGGTCAGAAAGGATTCGCCAGCCCATTTTAGCTAAGTATGCTTCATTTACATGGTCCATTTTCTGAAAATTTAACCCACCATATTTTTTAGGGCGACAGATTTTTGACCACACAATTAGGGATAGCCCAGTCGAGTTCGTTGAGGAACGCCAGAAAAACTTTCTGTTAATATTATCTATTGTAGAACATATTTTCTTGGGAACCTGAGTCCTTGCCATTAGATAGGCTAAGGAAGATTCTAAGTGACTCTAAATAAGATAGAAGATGGATTAGTTGAATCAGGGTTATGTAAAATAGCCATAAAAAATGTAAAAATAGAACTTCCTACCATAAGTCGAACTACTTTCCATACTCAACAAATTAACAAATACCCTACTGCTGATGCACATTTCTTTGAATTAGGAGGATGTCACAAAAGTTTATAAAAGGAAAGTAATATAAGAAAAAGTAGGTAAAATTTTGATGTCAAGTTCCAAGTAAAGCAGAATTAATAATATTAATAATACTTTATTGTAAAGTATACAAAAGAGTAGAGAGACACTCCTTAATGTAAAAAACTCACTTTTGTAATTTTTAACAGAAGCTTCGAAGCGTAAAACTGATAAACAATATGTATGAATAAATTTAGCGAAATTTGTCAGAAACCACCTTTTATAACCACATTTTTGTGAGAAACCACCTTTTAAAAAAAATTGGTTAATTAGCCACCTTTTTGGTTCTTTTTTTTGTTGGAAGCCACCCCTTGTCGGAATCCGGTGGTTGACCCACGATTTTCCGGTGTTGACCATCGATTTTCGCCATTCTTCCCCCTTTATCCTTCTCCCCCTCCCCCCCCTCCCCCATCGCATCCCCCCGGCAACCCCCCTCCCCCCTCGCATCCCCCGGCAACCCCCCTCGCATCCCCGCAACCCCTCCTCGCAACCCGCCAGGCAAACCCCCATTGCTCGAAATTTCAAAAAAAAAAATCGAGGGAGGAAGATGCTAGCAAAAGAAGGGAGAAGCATGAAGGTGGAAGAAATGGCGAAAATACGGAAAAAAATGGCGAAAATCGATGGTCAACGCCGGAAAAACGAGGTCAACCACCTGGATTAGGCAAGTGGTGGCTTCCAACAAAAAAAGAACCAAAAAGGTGGCTAATTAACCATTTTTTTTTAAAAGGTGGTTTCTCACAAAAAAAAAGTGATTATAAAAGGTGGTTTCTGACAAATTTTCCATAAATTTAAGGTGCAAAATATAGATATAATGACAAATCGTATATATGGAGAATACCCCAAACTGATGAGTTGGGATAGAATCATATTGTGATTTAGAAACAAATGCTAACTAGATTGTGCAATCAGCAATAATCAAGAAGAAATAAACATGAAATTGAAACAACAACCAAGTAATGCAAATAGAGAGGAACACATGGAAAGAACACACCAAGATTAACGTGGGAAACCCGAGCTCTGGGAGAAAACCCCATAAACTTGCACTATGGAATCAATGGAGAACAATGGTGAACATACAAATCTCCTACAAACTCTCTCTCTCTCCTAAAACCCGAAAAAGATGAGATATCAAGTTTGAACTTTGAGATTGTGTGTTACACACTTCTAAAACCAGAAAATAGGGTATTTATACTACAAGGCATAAAAGCAATCCAACGGCCACGATTAAAACTTAAATCGCGAAAACAAGTGAAGATCTGGTTTGCCCGCCCGGGACCCGAAAACCGTTCGTCTGGGTAAAATGCTTGCCCACACGGGGCAAACTTCCTGGAAAGTTCTTGTCTCCTTCTGCCTCAAAAATGCACGCCCGAGAGAAGAAGTCCTCGCCCGGGGACACCGCCCGCACGGGGCCAACAGCCTCTCGTCCGAGCCAACAGCCTCTCGTCTGGGCCACCTGCTGCCGCCCGCCTGGGTTGTTGGTTGATGCTGCTCTTCCTTTACGCGGTCTTCTTTCAACCCACCTTGGCTTTGCTTGAACATCTCCACAAACCCAACAAATCATCAATGTCATTAAGATATTCAACAAATACGTCATTAAGATATTCAACAAATATAGCAACCCACCCAATACCTCGTGAATTAAAACCCTCATAACTCTCTCAAGAATTTTTGCAGTTCAAGTCTTCTAAAAGTGTTTGCGGTCTCTCGTATGTTTAAGTTGTCCTTCTAAACAATATGTTATAAACCTTCTTAATTCATATAAAGGTTGGACACCTCAATTCTCCAAGAAGGAAATCATCATATATAACATCTAACAAATTCTAAAATAATGCAATTTAGAAAATAATAATATATTCTTAAACTAATAACAATTAAATAAGAATTAGTGATTGTAGGCGTGTTTTTATTTCGCCTACGCGGTGTGAGCGCGTATTAGATTTGACTACCCCACTGTAAAGGTTTTATTGAAAATTATTTTGAAAGAAGTCGCCAACAATTCTTTTTAGGAAGAATCATAAACCTAATTGGATATGGGAAAATCGTAGGGACAAATTATCCAATGTAGATTTCCCCGTCCTGACTCCATAGATGGTCAAAATGAACCAAATATTGAGTTCGGGGGTGGGGGTACGAATATAGTCATAATGAACCACATTCGCCCAAAGTTGGCCTCTACTATATATCGATTCATAACAGATTTTATGCCAAAGAATAATCAAATAACGTTTTAAACACCCTAAAAATATTTAGTCTAAATTGGTTCAGGAAACACATAAAAAGACTAACTTTTAGTGATAAGTTATTATGCAATCAAATTACAGGGAACCTAGCAAGTTGTCCAAATTAATCTGATTAATGTTAGAACAGTTCTTTAGGTCTTGATTAACAAAAATAACATGTGGGTGATAAAAGCAATAAAGCAGGACAATCATATAATATGCATAGAACAATCAGGCAGGCATATAGTAATGTATGAAAAATAAATAAAAAGAAAGAGAAGAGTTTAGAATATATAGTAGAGCGATTTTACATTAAAGATCTACATCATGAAATAAGTGGTTAGTAACTTCAATATAAAAATATAGAATTTATTCAAAGATCCTCACGATTATACCTATGCGGCTTAGATTGAGGAGCGCAACGATCTCTAGGCGGAGCAATCGTGGAACCAAGAACGTAGTGTGATTAAGAATTGATTGAAAGTATTGAAAGTATTTGAGTGTTTGAGTATTTGAGAATTCGAAGTGTATTATAGAGGTATTCGTAAGTTTTTGTATTCGTGAAATAATAATATGAAAAGCCGTCCGTAATTCGGGAAATTCCGGATATTTATAGGCGAAAAGAAACGTGCGCTCCACGCAAGACTTGCGCCAGGCGCAGTCCTACGTGGCAGACGCGGTGCCACGCGTCAGGCGCACATTGGTGTGCCTGACGCAGCCAGCCCAATCAGGTTTAGGCACGTGTAAACGTGTTTTGAAAAGATAGAAAAGAAAGGTGCGTCTCACACAAGACTTGCATCAGACGTAGGACTCTGTGTGAGTCACAAAATCTACGTGTCAGGCGCTCATTGGCTCGTCTGACGCGATATGGCCAATGTGCTGGACGCACGTGGCGCGCTGAGCGCAGCCCCCGTGTCCGGCGCATATTCTGGATTTCGAGCATATTCGTTTGCGCGTCTTTCGAAGATACCTTTTTTATCCCTAAAATTCCGGAGATGGAATTTTACGGATTAAAAATCTGATTTATTTATCAAAGATAATAAAAATATTTATGAAAAATATCTATTAAAATAATAAATATTTGATTGGGCTATGGGCTTGAAATACAATTAATCATCATGAAGAATTAATCTATATATATATATCTAAAACTCAAGGCAAACAAATGTCATGCTGCCACATGTACCCCTCCCCCCTCCCAAACAAAAGATACAAAGTAATCAACAAAAATATATGTGTGAAGACTCGAACACGCAACCTCCTGTATGAAATACAAACACACAAACCAACTATTCTACCATCTCTTTTTGGTTTATATGGGGGAAAAGAATATATAACATACATTTAAGAAAAGCATTAAAAGATATGATAACTTACATCCCACAATATCCCCACAATTATTGAGGAGACCCAGCATTACATCCAATTATCTCAAAAGTTATGGCCCACATACTTGGTAGCTCATGTAGCCCGCCAACATTACTGGAGCAAAAGTGTAATACTGCTACTGCTAATGCTAATAGTCCCTCCTTCATTTGCTTGCTCCAGACCCATTAAAGATCCAGACCAAACATCTAATACACACTCGGGTGACTCATCAAACCCAACATTCTCATAGAAGTAAGAAGTACAACTCTTACTCTTCCCTTCGGCAAGGACATATTATTTTACCTTATCTTTTTTCTTTCTTAAAACCGCCTATACGGACAGCTTAAATTTCTTTTGAACTTGCCGCCTACATGGACTTTGTAGAAAAAAATATATTTAAAGACAAGATAATATTTCTCTTTTCAAGACAATTAGGTACAAATGTATATATTAATACTCATTAATCTAATGCTAATAATAGTCTGTCCTACTTTTCAGTACTCTTATATTATCAAAAAGAACTCTTAAAATTTTTATAATCTCCCTAATTAACACCACTACACTATTTAATTGCATTCTGTTATATTCTTACATATTAACCTAAATTTCAAAAATGAGATTGTAGTATAGTCTTTGTAATTAATTATATATTTATACGTATGTACTCTCTTGAAGTCAAGGGTTATATTGATCAATAATTCATATTATAATTTACTACGTAGAAAATTTAAAAAGGATCTGGAAGATTATTTCACGAGTACAATCCAATGCCTATAACTTTTTTTTCACTTCTCTCATGTGTTTGATGTAACACTTCAAATTCACATTGGTAAATGATATGGGGCATCGCCCGAGTCAACAACTAGTTGGGCTTTAGAATATCATTTCAAAACACATTTTGGATTGGTTCTTTAGATTGTTCTTCCGTTGGGTCGCACCAACTAATGCCGCGGTATGTTTCATCATCGGATCCTTAAATGGGGAGACACAATTATGTGTCTACAGTGATATATTAGAAACCTAATATAATCATAATAAGGAACGAAAATATGTGCCAAACAAAATAAAACTACAAATCTCGTAAATAACATGTCACGTGAGCAAGCGAGAAACTCGCACGTACGGGTACATGACATCATACTGCATGCACATGAGCAAACAAAAACTTGCATGGGTGTGTCATGTGTGCCTCTTCCAACAAATTATTTTGACAATCATGTGGATGCATACAACCCCCACTTTGCCAACTATTCTTGATTTTGTTTAGGAATACAATGTGACCTCAAACTTTAAAACTCGCCTCTTGTCTTCGAGCTCACTTTCATGCTAAACTTAATGGGCTTGTAAACCTAACACATCGATCTTACAATAGATATGTTAAGCCAACCTGATCATATATATATATATATATATATAGAGGAGGGCTCTTGTGAGAATACCTCCTCTATGTGAGAACACTTTTTTATGTGAGAACAAATCTGGACCTTTGGATCTAATCTAATCTAACCATTCTAAATACACTTATGAGTAATGGCATTTTCGTAATTTAGGTTAACCCTTAACCCCTTCTTCCCCACCACTTTCACGCCACTTTTTTTTCTCTCTAAAATTTTGCACAGCTTCTCTTCCTCTCTCCTCTATATCGTCGTTCATGGAGTTTAATTCTTCAAAGTTTTAGTTCGATTTTTTGCGGATTCCACACTATTCTTTCCAGAATTCAACAGGTATTATTCGAAATTTTAATTTGATATTATTGCAGATTTTTGTTCAATTTTTTAATTTGATTTAATTGGCGTTTTCTTCATAGATTTAGTTTGATATTGTTGTTTGATTTTAATGGCGTTTCCTTCAAATTTTTAGTTCGATTTTGTTGTTTTTGAACCGAGGAATAATCGATTTTGTTGTTTGATTTTGTTGTGTTGATTTTGTTATTGATTTGCTTGATTTGATATTAGTATTGTTCTAACGAATTTCAATAATTGAAGCCTCGATTAAGGCTGTGGAAGGTTCCAAGGACTGAATTTTGTTTGGTATTCATTGAAATTTTATTAGTTGTAATTTGCGATATTATACTTGGATTTGTAGCTGTTCAAGAGTCGTTTGGTTTTTTCGATTGTTGAGTGTGATGAGTGGAAGATTATTGGTCATAAATGCTGCTATAATTTTTGTAGTGTAAATAACTGCAGTGATGATTATACTATCAAAACATGCTTTGAAGTATTGCATCAATTTACAATGTATTACTGCTGAAGGATTTGATTTGTAGAAAAATTGTCAGACTTGATGGTTACCTTTTTATGTATCCCTTGATTTTCATGTTTTCTTTTGTCATTCAGAATCATGCATGTTAATTATATTAATCACAATTATCTTTCTATCTTTATAGTATTTAATTAGCGCATGATTAAGTTTAGCATAGCTTTGTCTCATGCAAGAAGAAAGGACATGATCAGGTGCCTCCTATATGATTTTCTGGGCAGAGCCTGGTTTCAGTTTTCCATCTGAACTTTAGACTTTAGTGACCCTTGTAAGGAACAATAATCCAAATGTAAAACTTAGTAAATAGAGAGGGAGGAATTGATATGGGCCTACACATGTGGATTTACGAATTTACCCCTCTCACCTATTAGGTGGAGAGCTGTTCTCTAAATATAGTTGGACTCAGCTCAGTGCATTTTATATTGCATGGATATAGTTGTGTGATAAGTGAGTGATGTGCGTTTGAATCGTCAGTTTAGGCAGTTTGTTTTCTAGCCATTGAAGCTAATTTTAAGGTCGTGGGGTTGGCAGGCAGTCAATCCTTCAATATATGTTTTGCTTGACTCTAGAAATTGGTGAAATCCGATGATTTTAGTGTATGTTTTTTTTTGGTAAATCAAGGTAATTATAGAGCTTAGTGATGCCAAAATTTAAAATTTAGGTACTCCCCTTTTGTGTGAAAAGATGGCTATGAATATGAAATGTGGATTAGCATGATAATTAGTTGCTCAATGCCCGTTTTCTTGATTCTCTTGGTAATCTTCTTCATTTTTAGGTTAATTATTATTAGGTTAATTAGTATTCAGTTTTCTTTCGGATATGGAAGTTGGATCTTCTTCATCGGTTCTTGAATCAGGTTTATTTTTTACTAATTGATATGTCAGTTTGTAATGTTCTAAATTTTCGTTCCTCATGTTCTAAGCTTTAATTGCTTATGTTCTAAATATGTATTGTATGTGTTCTGAGCTTAAATTCATATGTACTTGTAGATGTAGTTGTGAATAGTGATCAATCGGTTCCTATAATCCAACTTTTGGTTGAGTATGATATCTTTGCCTACTATCGTCTTAAGCGAAGATATTGAATCGGGTGAAATTCCTTATTTCATTTGTTATTTTAATATTTAATTGTTATCTTATTAATGATAGTTGCACATATTTAAAAATTCTTCTTAATGATCATTCATAGTATTTAAGATCATATTATTTATTACTTCTATAAGATCATTTTACGTTAAGGGTATTATTATTCTAATAATAATTATGATATGTATAGTAAATAGATATGTTCTGAAATATTATCTATGTTTCTTTGCAGCAACAACTTCTTCCAATGCAAATATGTGTCGTACTCCTCAAGTAGTTCTCATGTTAAGTTTTGGAGGGACAAGATTGTGGATTCCTTGTTGCCCCAATGAGTTGATACCTTCTATAGGGATGAAATTTTCTAGTCTTGATGAGGGTTTAGCTTTCTATAAAGCATATGCATTATTCTTTGGTTTTAATACTAGGAAATCAACCATTACCAAAAAGAAAAAAGAGAATGTTGTGGCTTTTCAATATATTGTATGCAATAAAGCCGGTTATAAGGAGAAATGAAAGTTAAAGGTTGATGATGTTTCCAAGGGTAAAGAGGATGAAACTAAGGAAGTTAAAACTAGTAGAAGAAGGTTGATCACTCGTGTTGGTTGCAATGCTCAAATGGTTTTGAAATATTGTAATGGTGGAAGTTATATTGTCACAATATTTCGAGAGGCTCATAATCATCCTCTTTACACTCCAAGTTGTAATGAATTTCAAAAAGAAGAGAGGAAAATGAACATTCTACACAAGAAGATGATTGTTGATAATTCAAAGATGTGTGAATCATGTCAATGTTCTTTGGTGTAATCTATCTTCTATAAATGTATATATTTATGTTGCAAATTTTTCTTTTTATGATGTAGGTGAACATTGGTCCCTTGAAAACTTATAGAATGATGAAGGAATATGTTGGTGGATATGAAAATGTAGGGGCTTCTAAACAAGATTTCAAAAACTTTTCAAGAGATTTAAAGGCCTATATTGAAGGGTCAGATGCTCAAATGTTTGTGGATAACTTCAAAATGAAGAAGTTGTTATGGAGTGCGTTTTTCTTTGACTATGAGGTTGATCAAGAAGGTTGTCTTTGTAGAGCTTTTTGGGCGGATCCAATTTGTAGAAAGAATTATGCTCTCTTTGGGAACATGCTCTCTTTTGATACCACATTCCAAACAAATAGATATGACATGGTACTATATTTCATATATTTACTTATTATGTTTTGAAATCTTCATTTTAATGTTCTAAGAGCAAATGACGAAATATGTTCTAAACTACTACTAGTAATGTTCTAAACTACAACTAGTAACGTTCTAAACTACTACTATTAATGCTCTAAAATATATATCATATGTTGTGAATATAAAACCTAAGTTCTACATATTAGCTATATGTTTCTAAAGAAATTTTATATGTTTAAAAAATAATCATGAAAGTAAATAATAATCATATTACCTAAAAAATATGTCATTAAATTCAATGAATCCCTATGTTCTAAACTACTGCTAGTAATGTTCTAAACTACTACTAATAATGTTCTAAAATGTATATCATATGTTATGATATCAAACCTAACTCTTTATATGTTCGATTTGTACTTGTTGTGTACTAATAGTTTTTCATTTGTTCAAGATATGTCTTTATGTGTTCTAACTTGTACTTGTTGTGTTCTTATCGGGTATAACATGATTTTTGGACCTATTATGGGAGTTGATCACCACAAAAGATGCGTTTCTTTTGGTGCTTGGTTTCATTGCTAAGGAGGATATAGTATCTTTTGAGTGGTTGTTTAAAACATTTCTTAAAGCAATGGGGAATAATGAGCCAACTTGCTTGATCATGGATCAATAACCGGCCATGAAGATTGCTATTAATGATGTGTTTGAGAATGCTGATCATAGATTTTGTATGTGGCATATTATGAAGATGGTTCCCGATAAAGTAGGGCGCACAATTTGTCAAGAACCGATTTCCTAAAGAAGCTTTCTTCTTGTGTGTGGAGCTTAGAAATTGAGCCTATAGAATTTGAAGCTAAATGGAAGAAAGTGATTGATGAGTTTGATTTGGGAAACAATGATTGGCTATGCGACATGTATGACATGAGAGAAATGTGGATTCCTGCTTATTTCGGAGACTTATTTATGGGAGGAATTATGAGAACAACTTCAAGATCGAAAGTGAGAACAATTTCTTTTGTTCCTTTCTCAACCCTCATGTAACTCTTGTTGAGTTTTATATGAGGTTTGAAAGTGCAATGGATGCTCAAAGGCATGATCAAGGTGAGAATGACAATAATTCTAAACATAAATCTCCTGAGTGTAAGACACCACTTGCAATTGAGAAGCATGCTTCATAAATTTATACTACTTCGCTTTTTTATGAATTTCAAGATGAGGTTGCATTTGCATGTTTTGCTTGTGGTGTTGATGAGTTGAAGAAAGAAAATGGCTTGGAAATTGCTGTAGTAAATGAAGGAAATCGAATAAGAAGATTTGAGGTTGTGTTTGATTGTGCGAGAATCAAACGACATGCTCTTGCAAGTTGTTTGAGAGGCAAGGCATTCCATGTAGGCACATGGTTTGGTTTTGGAAATCAAAAAGGTTTGACAAGATTCCCGAACAATATGTACTCAATCGATGGACTACTTTGGCCACTAAAAAGCCAATCTTTGATTTGGAAGGTAATATCATGGAACAATGTGCAAAAGCGAGTTGACCATAAAAGATTATTGAATGACTTGTGGTCGGAGATTCATACTTGTGTTAGCTTGGCAGAGTAATGAAAATGATCTTAGTGATCCGGTGAAAAAAGTTCGAGCATTGAGGTTGGATTTGGAAGCTAAGAAGTGTGCAAAGAATAATTCAAACAAGTAATGTTGCTAGCAAAGTGCAAGACATTGTGTCCTTGATAGGAGCTAGTGCTCCGAGTGAAATTTTGATTAAACCTCCTAAAATTTCAAAGAACAAAGGCACTGGTGTTCATGTGGCACATGGAGTTAGTAGCACCTGGAGTGGGAAAAGGTTAAAGGGTGATAAAGAGAAAGCAATTGAAGCAAAGCCAAAAGAAGAAGAGGTTATGTCGAGGTTGTGGTGAGCTTGGTTACCATGATATTCGAAATTGTCCTAACAAAGTCAATTGATTATGTGAGATTTAAGAGAAGTACAATGCTTTTAGAACATATGTGTGTGTTTTATGTGTGTGTTTAGAACTTATATTTATGTTTTATATATCACAAAGTATTCTTGTTTTGAATATATTCCTATGTTTTATGGATTATGAATCATGTTCTAAACTACCACTAATAATGTTCTAAACTACTACTTGTAATGTTCTAAACTACTACTAGTAATGTTCTAAAATGTATATCATATGTTCGAATATCAAACCTAAGTTGTACATATTTAGCTATAGGTTTCTCCCGAAATTTCATATGTTCCAAAAAAAAATCATTAAAGTAAATAATATTTATATTACCTAAAAACACACACACACACACATATATATATATATATATATATATATATATATATATATATATATATATATATATATATATATATATATATATATATATATAACCCAAAAAAAAAACATGTCATATGCCACATGTACTCCCCCCTCCCCCACGCAATCAAATGATATACTACCTCCGTTTCACAATACATGCACCATTTCTCATTTAGGCACTATTCATCAAGTAACTTTGATAATTTTTCTCTCACCATTACATAAGAAAAAACATAGTCAAGTGGGATCTTGTTAAATTTGTCTCAATGCGAGGATTCCGAATATCAACTTTTTATAATTTTTACTTATACACAATTAAAGATATTAATATCCAAAGAAGAGTATGGAGTGTGTGAAAAAGCAAATGGTGCATGTATTGTGAAACGAAGAATATCAACTTTTTATAATTTTCACTTATACACAATTAAAGATATTAATATCCAAAGAAGAGTATGGAGTGAGTGAAAAAGCAAATGGTGCATGTATTGTGAAACGGAGGAAGTATTAAACAATAAAAATGTGTGTTGTAGGCATCGAACCCATGATCTCTCATTTGAGATATAAGTGTACTAACCAACTACTCTACAATCTCATGTTGGTCTTTATGGGAAAATTATATATTTAAAGACAAGATAATTTTCTATTTTTAAGACAATTAAATACAAATGTATATATTAATACTCATTAAGCTAATGTTTTTTTACGGGGATTAAGCTAATGTTAATAATAGCATGTTCTACCCTTTCAGTAATCTTACAATAAAAAAAAAAGCTCTTTAAATTTTTATAACCTCAGTAATTAACACTACTACACTATTTCATTGAATCGGTTGTATTCTTACACATCAACCTATGTTAAAAAATAGATTGTATTATATATTTTATAATTAATTATATATTTATATATATGTACCCTCTTGAAACCGAGGTTATATTGATGAATAATTCATATTATAATTAACTATGTAGAAAATTTTAAAAGAACCCGAAAATCATTTAATTTCCTAAGCACAATCCAATGCCTATAACTCTTTTTTTCCCCACTTTCCTCAAGTGGTTGAATTAAAACTTCAAATTTATATTGATAAAGATTAGGGGCATCGCCCGAGCCAACAACTAGTTGAATTCTAAAACTCAATCCCTATGTTCTAAACGACCACTACTAATGTTCTAAACTACTACTAGTAATGTTCTAAAATGTATATCATATGTTCCGAATATCAAACCTAAGTTGTACATATTTAGCTATAGGTTTCTAAGAAAATTTCATATGTTCCCAAAAAAAATCATTAAAGTAAATAATAATCATATTACCTAAAAAAACATATTGAATTCTAAAACTCAATCCCTATGTTCTAAACTACCACTACTAATGTTCTAAACTACTACTAGTAACGTTCTAAAATGTATATCATATGTTTAGAATATCAAACCTAAGTTGTACATATTTAGCTATAGGTTTCTAAAGAAATTTCATATTTTCCAAAAAAAATCATTGTAGTAAATATTAATCATATTACCTAAAAAACTTGTTTTCGATTCATTATTAATTTTGGACATGTTTTATAACATCATTTCTTCCTATGCTAATTTTGTGCATATTTTGTTGATAATAAACAAATTATGTTCATGTAATCCATTTACAATAAAAAAATAAAAATTGCATTGAATAAGTTTTGATCCCGTGACCTCAAGTTCATATACTAAAGTTTTAACCACTAGACCAAGTTGTTATTATTTTAAAGTACAATATTAATAAATGAAATTTTTTTTTATAAAGCGTTCTTATTGTGTTCCAAATAGTTGTTGTGTTCCAAATAGTACAATATTAACCACTAGGTAATAATTCTTGTTGTGTTCTAAAAACAAATTTGTGGTTTGATTTTCTTTCTATTTAGAAAACAACAATGTTCATATAAAACTAAGAAACCATCATGGATTAAAGCAAATCATCAAATTAAATAATAGTCATATTACCTAAAAGACATTGAATTCTAAAACTCAATCCCTATGTTCTAAACTACTACTAGTAATGTTCTAAACTATTACATTGATAACATTATATTTCATGGAGTTTTGCCAATTCCCTTGACTTTGAAATCAAAACGTGATGTTCTTCATTTCTCTTATGTGCAAGAATCTTCCCACAATATTCTACCCTCAATCTCTTCAACCGATCACCGCAATGAAACATATTCAAATATTAGAAACAACAATATCTATACTAATATTATACAAAAAAGAGTTATTATCCTTTTTCAAGCCACTTTTCCATTTTTCATATTTTTCCCCATGATATGTCTCCATGTGCTTAAGTACAAATACTCAACAATCATGGTCATTTTAATTACTCCTCCATTTCATCTTCAATGTTTTTGTTTTGAAACCACTTATGCAATCCTTTCCGAGAAATGTTTGATGAAAAAATCTTGCATATCCCCTCAATCGAAAAGATGTAAACCCATTAGTAGATGGTATATAAGTTGAAGATTGTATAATTATGTATAAAAATATGTTACCATAGTCTTAGGATCATTCTTGTATTTCTTCGAAAGAAGATGTCGGGTGAAGTATTTTGTTATCTATCAAGTCGATTGTGCTATCGAGTAAGTTTACACAAAGCAAATAGTAGTGCTCGGACTCTACTATTGGAAAAAATACCTAATGATGGAATTTTCATATAAATAATTGTGTTATTAGTTGACATGTAACATAATCACTTGCAAACATATTTCATTTCAAGAACTTACCAAATCAGTCATTTGGGATACAAGGACATCGGCGTGCTCCATCTCTTCGTTCATCCTTTTTAGCAATGCAGGAATTCTATCTTCAAATGTAGCAGTTGAAGGAAAGTATTTATCCGTACATAAAATAATCTGAAATTAAATTAAAATAATATTTCATTTTAAATTTTAAGCATTATGTATAATGTTCCGAGAATTAAGTGATGATGTTCTAAGAGCAAATGAATCATGTTCTAAACTACAACTAGTAATGTTCTAAAATATATATCATATGTTCTGAATATCAAACCTAAGTTGTACATATTTAGCTATATGTTTCTAAAGAAATTTCATGTTTAAAAAAAATCATCAAAGTAAATAATAATCATATTACCTAAAAAACATGTCATTGAATTCTAAAACTCAATCCCTATGTTCTAAACTACTAATAGTAATGTTCTAAACTACTACAAATAATGTTCTAAACTACTACAACTAATGTTCTAAAATGTATATCATATGTTATGAATATCAAATCTAAGTTCTACATATTTAGCTATATGTTTCTAAAGAAGTTTCATATGTTCCAAAAAAAATCATCAAAGTAAATAATAATCATATTACCTAAAAAACATGTCATTGAATACTAAAACTCAATCTCTATGTTCTAAAACATATACAACATATTCTGATATGTAAATCGTGTTGTTCTAGAATATAATGTACTTACATATGGCTCTGTTGTGAAGAAAAATCTATTGGTTGAACCTGGAGTTCTTCTTCTATTTTCAACACTGAGAATAAGTGACCAAGCATCAATGATGTTGTTGAATAGAAGATTGTTCCCAACAAGACTTGCTATCTCTTTCCTCGTGATTGTAGTTTGTTTATCATTGTACAAAATTTCACTGAATTTGTTCAAAAAATAATAGTTATAATACTAAAAAATATCGCTAATTATTATTAAACAAGAGGGAGTATGAGTAATTAATCTTGTGTTCCTTCTGCAAAAGCATAGTCCGCCATTCTTCTTTTAGCAATATCAACTCTTTTGAAGATATTGTCAAACTCTACCATGAATGGTGATCGCAAGTATTGTGGAATATTCTTAGGGCATCTCTTTGCTCTCTTATCTTGTTCTTTCTTTTCTTCTTCCCTATAGAAAGACAAAAAAATGTCACAAATAAGCATATATTCTCAATTAGAAATTCACAAAATAAAGAGGTATTAAAATCCTACAACACAATTGACATAGTATTAAAATTCTTTGTTAGTTTATTACCCTTTGTCAAGTTTTGGTTGCGTTGGAGTTTTTAATATGCCTTGCAAATCCTCTAAAGAAGTTGGGGATCTAGTAGTCAATTTCAAGTTATCTCAAACAACATGCTCTTTGCTTGCACTAGAAGAAAAGGGAGCATTTGTAGGAACTTCAAGGATGGGCAGCGACTGTGAAAGTAACGCAAAGCTCGGTGGACTAGCTTCAAGCATACTCTTCTTCATTGTCTTCTTAGATTAACATTTATCTCATGCTTTCGCCATCACCTCATCCAACTCAACAATAAATGCAGATTCATCGAACAAATGTTGGTCTTGACTTAGAATTGAAGGACTCTTGTTCTTCTCATTTGGATGTAACTCATTCAAATGTTGTTCTTCCTTTTTCAGCGTGTATTTGTTCCAAATGTTTTGAACGAGATTATGCATTTGGTCACTTGTTTCATTCTCTCCAAATATGTTAGAAGCTCTATCTAACATGGCATACATCTCATTCACATTGGATGCCAAAGTCTTGGCCAAATTTCTAAACTTGTCTAGAAAACCCTTGATGCCAAAAAGTGGAAAAATCATAAACATAATACATTGTTCTAAACACATTTTTAGAACATAAGAAACATTTTTCAGAATATATCTCATTTTCATAACATATTATAGACATTTTCAGAACATAAGAAACATTTTTCAGAACATTGCAAACATTTTTCAGAACATCATATCATAAACATTTTCCCAACATAAGGACCATTTTTCATAACATCGTATCCCATTTTTAGAACATATCATAGAGAATTTCGGAACACAAGAAGAATCTTTTAGAACATTATATCAGATTTTCATAACATAAGAAGCATTTTTCAGATAACATTTTTAGATCATATCATGGACATTTACATATCATAATATAAAAATATTCAGATTAGAGTGTAAGGTGAGTACCATTACATCAAAGTATTTATCAAAAAATAACATAGAACTATTCAGAACATAATATAAAAATATTCAGATTAGAGTAAGGTGAATACCATTACATCACTTGGAGATGATGATGTTCCAACATCCTTTACATCTTTTCCATGTTCTTTCTTCTTTGGCATTTCTTCAATTTTGATCCTATCAAGCACCAATCCATTTCCAAAACCTCTCTTCAGTTCAATCTTCATTCTTTCATTGATCATTTGCTTATTCCAAATCGAGATGATGGGGAAGCTTCTTGGCTGCTCAATCTTAGCTCTTTGTAGGCGATCAAAATAACAAATCTGTTATTTATCAAAAAAATAACATAGAACTATTCGAACATAATAGAAAGTTCCATATGCTCTAAAATTGTAACATTGTGATAAAAATCATAAACAATTGTTCTACAAACATTAAGAACTTACAATGAATAATATTTATAACTTTGTGAAACCAAATATCATAAACAAAGTATAATCAAAAGTAATGTATAAACAATTGTGGAATATTAAAGGTTAAAAAAATTAAAATATTGTGAAACATTATGCAACTTACCAACAGGAAAGGAAGTGGACCAGTGAAGTAAGCATTGCCTTCTTGCCACTCCATTGCAGAATCCTTCAAGTGTTTGTAGGTGAATGCGCACCAATCTAGCTCATGAGTTTTGCTTGTATCCATGCAACTATACAAAAACTTGTAATTCAATTATGGATTTGCAATGGAACGGATACAACAATTAACTGCACATATGATAAAATCCCATAAGAACTCATCACAAACTGGCTCTTGTATTAATCTCTCAATCTCAGCTATCACCGTGGACTGTAATGGACTTCCATGCCTCAAATTAAACAACCCTCTCCAATTATGCAAAAAAAAATTCCAATCTTCTTCTTCTTGATTATTTGGCTCCTCTATCTCTCTACCTCCCATAGGCAGCCCATAAACTAAGTGTATGTCCTTTGGAAGAATATCAATTTCTTGTTTTTTGCTAAGAACCAAAGAAACTCGATAATGATCAAAGCTTCTTACTAATTGATTAGCAAATATGGATTTATGAGCATCTAAATCCAAATCCAAGAAGCCTCCAAATCCTATTCTCCTAATAGCTTCCTTATGCTCAGATGGAATATCCTTAAGTATGGCCATGAATTGCTTTGGTGGAATCATTTGGTTAAGTGGTTTTCCACTCACCACTTCATTGAAGTATTTATCCACCTCAATGACATCATCTTCTTCAGATTCATCAAGTATTATCTTTTGTTTTTTCTTTTGAATGTCCACTTGTTGAATTTTTTGCCTTCATTTTTTACCCAAATCCTTTAGAACAGGTTTTTGCTCTTCTGTTTCTTCCTTCATAACTATATCTTCATCAGCAGTCCTAGAACATATGAAAAATAGTTTATTAAGTATTATTTTCAGAAAATAATATAGACAATTTCAGAACACAACATAGATATTTTTAGAACATAACATAGACGTTTTCATTACATAATATAGATATTTTTAAAACTTAAGATAAACATCTTTATAACATAACATAAACATCTTTAGAACATAATATAGATTTTTTCATAACATAACAAACACATCTTTATAACATTTGTTTTACGAAAAGATAACATCAATTGGACTAATATAAAAAAGGAAAGGCCACAAATACATGAGCTTCTTAAATTTTAAACGTGATAAGGAAAATAATATTTTCATAACATGATATAGACATTTGTAGAACGTAACATAGTCATTTCGGATTATAAATCAATATGGCAAGTTGGTTGTCTTATTGTTCCAGCAGATTGTTCATGTCTTCATTCCCATTTTTTGTGTTATACTTGGAGCATCAACTTTCTCATGTCCCTTGTCACTAACACATGGGTTCAATAAAAATATATTTAAAATGTATCTTAGAACATGAGGGAAAAAGTTATGATATAAATGACAATAAATAAACATTTTCAGAATACGAGATAAACATTTTCAGAACACTAGATAAACATTTGTAGAACATAACATAGTCATTTTCGTAACATAAATCAATATAGCAACAAGTTAGTTGTCTTACTGTTCAGCAAGATTGTTCATGTCTTCATTCCCATCTTTTTGTGTAATACTTGGAGCATCAACTTTCTCATGTCCCTTATCACTAACACATGGGTTAAATAAAAATATACTTAGAATATATATTAGAACATGAGGGAAAAAGTTATGATATAAATGACAATAAATAAACACTTTCTGAACACGAGATAAACATTTTCAGAACACTAGATAGTTATTTCTAAAACATAACATAGTCATTTTTAGAAGATAAATTAATATAGCAATAAGTTAGTTGTCTTACTATTCAACAAGTTTGTTGGTGTCTTCATTCCCACCTTTTTGTATTACACTTGGATCGTCAACTTTCTCAAGTCCCTCATCACTAAGACATGGGTTAAATAAAAATATAATTTAGAATACATAATGATTCGGCAAATCTTATATGTTATTATTATAATTAATGTTATAAATTACTACTAGTCTCATATAAATAACATATGAAATAAGATTTGATTTAAAATATTACATATGAGTATCTTTCTTTTCCAAGTATCTTTTCAATAATGGGTACTCCGCCAGGATTCTTGTCAACCGCTTTGTTATCATCATCCCTAACAAATTTTCGGAACAACAAATAGACATTTTAAGAACATTTGATAGTCATTTTCAAAACACAAATAAACATTTTTTCGGAATATTAGATAGTCATTTCCAGAACATAACGTAGTCATTTTTAGAACACAAATCAATATAGCAAGATATAGTTGTCTTACTCTTTAGTAGAACTATTTGTGTCTTCTTTCCCATCTTTTTGTGTTGTACTTGAATCATCAACTTTGTCATGTCCCTCATCACTAAAACATGGGTCAAATAAAAAATTATTTAGAATGCATATCAAGTTTCAAAATAGTAAGATGAAGTACTTTTATAACATAATAATAATATTTTACATCAAATAAAAGATCATGTGACAAAACTATTTTTAGAACATAACATAAACATCTTTAGAACATAACATATATATTTTCAGAACATAATATAAATATTTTCATAACATAACATACACATCTTCATAAGATTTGTTTTACGAAAAGATAAAATCAGTTAATTGTACTAATATAAAAAAAGGAAAGGCCACATAAATTCATGAGCTTCTTAAATCTTAAACATGATTAGGAAAATGATATTGTCATAACATGACAAAAATTCATGAGCTTCTTGTCTTAAAATGATATTCTAGCTAGATGCATATTGGCTATTATGTAAGAGGTTGAGTAAGCCACGTGAAACTTTTGATGGGAAACCTGAGATAGATTTGAGGTAGTGTTAGCATGCACTCTTGATCTACCTTTAAGCACATGAAGTCCTTTATGCCTGAAGACTCCCTAGAAGCAACGCCAGTAAGAAGGCCTAAATTAAAGCTAGGAGAAATGTAGTTCTTCTCTGCCTCTTCTGTTCCTGTGGTTATATGATTTGCTGGTGAGCCATCAGTCTCTACTCTCTATTTTATTAATTTTGGTATAAACTTTTTTCCTACCTTTGTTTACCCCTGAGAATGTTCAGATACTGATTTTAAGACAAGAAGCATTTAATTGGAGGAAGAAAAAATACAAAGAAGGTGAATCAAAAGGTTCACTAGAGTCAAGGAGATAGAAAAAAAAGAGCAACAGGTTTAGCCAATGCCAAAGGATGCCCTGCAAGCACTAGCCTAATGAGAGCTGAGAGCTAAACATTTCAGCAAGAATAGTTGAACTTGGACTAGTTCACCTAAGCCTGACGATAGTCACGATACTCAACTTCTGCTATAAGTAAACCGCTTCCAATGCAAGAACAAATGACTAGTCGCCTCTCCATTAGCACCACTGATCAGGGTAAAGTGCCTTAATTGGCCTTTAAACCTAACCACTAAACTAGAGTAAAACTATGGAGTACATGTATTTGACATCCTAGATGGTTTCACTCACTTCTTCTTGCCTGTAGCCTGTAGGGCTGTCATAATGTTGATACATGAAGAAAGAGCTTTTGGCTTATATGAAAGCAACTAAATCACACATATCTAGAGGTCAAGTGAGGACTAGAAAATGTAACAGTTGATACCACTGATGATGAATATACCACAAGCAATATATTGGATGAAGAAATATAGAGCTAAAATCAAAGGGGTAATAAGTGATCCCCTTGTTCTAAATATTTTATCTTATGTTCTAAACAGTTCAATAATGTGTTCTAAAAAGTTTAATTGCATGTTCTAATTATTTTATATTGTGACTTCAATGAAGCTTTTGCCTAATATCAATCTTTTAAAAAGTAAGAACATATGAGTAAGTTTTCAGAACATGATACAATCGATTTCAAAATAAGATTCAAAAAATTAAAATTAATTCAAATGAAGAAATATATAGAAAATAACATGTAAACATTTTCATGGATACATTCTGAACTTATCGGATCTAGAAGACTCTTTTCCACAATTGGACTACCAATTGACTTTTCTTGCATTTCTTTCGCGCCTTTATTCTCACTATTCTCCCTGTTTCAAAATTTCATAACATATTACTATACTACTTAGAACTTAGAAAATCTTCAAATATTAGTTCACAATTACTAATTAGAACGAAATGTTGAAATTATAGAACATCAAAACATATAAATAGAGCATTCAAACAAATTTTACAATTTAGGTTTTAATTGTCAAAAATTCAAATATAACTTACGAATTTGTAGAATCTTGTCCTTCAAGGAAAGCATTAGATCCAGTAATATTTGCATCTCCTTCACCATTTTTACTGTATTTTCGGAAAAATTAAAAACAAAAATCAAACGAAAATGTAAGAAAGCTTAACAAGTTATGCAACGCTATTGCCAACCGAATCAACCAGGCCTACGCATATAATGATTATGTCGTTCTGCAGAAGCTCCAAGAAATCCAAAATTATTGTATTACTTATGGTAGACAGGATTAATTAGTGAAATCAACTAAGTGGAAATGGAGTACCAAATCAAACGAAAATACCAAAAAAATCTCAAAATTATATGATAATTACTTACCTTCTTCTTTCATAGGTTTTTTCTATAGAAATTGGTTGTTCTTTGCTTGGATTCATTCGTTACTTCAACTTGCAATTTCAAAGATTGAACTTCGAATTTTTTTTTGTCCACAAATCGCATTTATTTTTGCTAAATTGTGAAAATAACTTGATGTTATGAACCAATATGCATGAATTGAGTTACATTTAGCAAGAAATTGTAAGAATTTTGGATGAATTTAGCAAGAAATTTCAGCTATGGAGGTTTGTAGGAGGAGATGTAGGAATATATAGATGCATATAGCGGAATTTCAGGAAACAATTTCCTAACATCTATCATAGGATCGCAGACATAATCAAACATATGAATCATTCAATAGGGATTAAATATCAAACCTTTGTAGCGTGACTTCCCTGTTGTATGCAAGCTTTGAAGATCCGAGCCCAAGTGTTGCTCCTCTAATCAGTCCACGAGCACCAGTTGAGCACCAACGTCTGCTAGAACGGAAGAGAAAAGATCCCTTGCTTTTTGGTGGTATAGACGCCGGTTAGAGGGAATAGATTTGGGTTTCAATTAATCTTTCTCTCTTGTGAAAAGAAACTGATTAATGAATTGATCACCTAAACTCTAATATTATATCCTATATATAATAGAAGAGTCATAGGTTAGTTAGGAGAACTAATTCTCCTCCTATTCCCCTTTAGACCGGCCCAACCCTAATCCTAAATGGATTCGGATTACTTTGTCCAACTTGTGCTACAATGTGTGACCTCATAGGATTAATATATTTTAGTTATAGGCCCAATTAATATTGTCCTATTAATCATATTTATTCTCTAGCAAGAAAATAAGATTACTAAAATAATTAACTTTATTATCTTCATAATATTATTCCTATTTACATTTAGTAATTGCCGGGATGTCTAAGGACATATTCCTTCAATCTCCCACTTGTCCGAAGACAAGAGCGCAATGTTAAATTCCTTAAGTCACTTAATGTCAAATTTGATAACACAATGTTATTCTCAAATTTATGTTCCTTGATCGCTGAGTTCGAACTGCTCAAATGAGGATTAACTCTTTTAATCCTATTCCGCATGGCCATGCAATTTTCCAGTTCTCGCTCATCAAGAGGCCCAGACACCATTCCTATTTAATAGGAGGACTTATCCACTCTTGTATGACCATAACTCCCACTCAATTCTTAGCCCACCTGATCACTGCCTTTATAACCTCCTTTTACGGCGCGGCGTTTAACAGTGTCAAAGTTAAACTAATTATGTTGTGGTTATTAAGACATACTCATGTCTAAGGAATCCACTAAATATAGTAGTTCGATTCTACTTTTAGAATCTAATTAGGTCAAGTCTCAATGTATCAACTATACATCCATATAATCAATTAGACATCTCTATGTCTCCATAGCCCATGGAACTGCGCTATCAATTAATTATATACTAGTCTTTTAAATAAATCACTTATGTCCAATTTAGTGATTTAGACTAGGGACTTTAAATAAATTGTGATTTTCAGTTCACTTTATAGGGTTCCAATATCAAAACGTTTTCGATAATCCTATTTGAAAACACAAATTATTTAGACATTTTATTTAATACTAAACCAAACAATTAAATAAGAACGAAATTTTATTGATAAACATTTCAAAGCATAATAAATGTCTTTACAATTGTAAACATGAAGTAAACAACCTAAAGCCATTCTCCCATATGCTTAAGCCCCATAGACCTAGTATGACACTCATGCTTAGGTTGAGCAAGCGGTTTAGTCAGAGGATCTGCTACGTTATCCTCAGTATGAACCTTGCTTACTTTCACATCCTCTCTACCAACGATTTCTCGAATGAGATGGAATTTCCTGAGCACATGTTTAGACCTTTGATGCGATCTGGGTTCCTTAGACTGAGCAATGGCACCATTGTTGTCACAATACAACTCAATGCCATTCTCAATGCTAGGAACTACACCAAGCTCACCAATGAACTTTTTGATCCAAACGGCTTCCTTTCTGCCGCATCGCCGCCGCAATATACTCGACCTCCGTTGTAGAATCCGCGATGGTACTCTGCTTAGAGCTCTTCCAGCTCACAGCTCCTCCATTGAGACAAAATATGAAACCAGATTGCGATCGGAAATCATCTTTGTCACTCTGGAAGCTTGCATCGGTGTATCCAGTAACAACCAACTCATCATCTCCACCATAAACCAAAAAATTATCCTTAGTCCTTCGCAAGTACTTAAGGATGTTTTTCGCTGCAATCCAGTGCGCATCTCCTGGATTTGACTGGTATCTGCTGCATATACTCAAAGCATATGCAACATCCGGTCGAGTGCATATCATGGCATACATAATGGATCCTACCTGCGTAAGCATAGGGAACATTACTCATATGCTTGACCTCATCGGGACTTGAAGGACACCGAGTCTTGCCAAGTGTTATGCCATGTTGCATGGGAATGAAACCTCTCTTGGAGTTTTCCAGCTTGAACCTTGCAAGAACCTTATCAATATAAGTCTCTTGACTAAGTCCAATCAGTCTTTTCGACCTATCTCTATAGATCTTTATTCCCAATATGTACTCAGCCTCTCCTAGGTCTTTCATAGAGAAACAATTTTTAAGCCATTCCTTGACTGACTCAAGCATGGTCTTATTATTTCCTATGAGAAGTATGTCATCCACATACAAGACCAAAAAAGTAATACTACTCCCACTTAACTTCTTGTATACACAAGATTCCTCTTCATTTCTGAGAAAGCCAAATTTCTTGATCGCCTCATCAAATCTCGAGGTTCCAACTCCTTGATGCTTGCTTTAGTCCATAAATGGACTTCTTAAGCTTGCATACCCTCCCTGGAATTTCTAGATCTTCAAAACCTTGGGGTTGTGTCATGTACACATCCTCTTTTAAGAACCCATTCAAGAAAGCGGTTTTGACATCCATCCGCCATATTTCATAGTCATGAAAGGCAAAGAATCGCAAGGATTATCCTAATGGACTTCAAGATGGCTACTGGTGAGAAGGTTTCATCATAGTCAATACCATGAATTTGTTTGAAACCTTTCGCCACCAACCTTGCTTTGAAAACACTAATGTTTCCATCCTTGTCTGTTTTCAACTTGAAAATCCATTTGCATCCAATGGGTTTTACCCCCATCGTGCAAATCAACCAAGTCCCATACTTGATTTTCGGACATGGAATCCATTTCGGATTTCATGGCCTCAAGCCATCTTTCTGAGTCTTGACTATCCAAAGCATCTTTGTAGCTAGTAGGCTCTTCCGATTCTAAAATCGTTATTTCAGTAACTTTCAGCCAAAAGGAAATCAATATATCTCTTTGACGGAATGATGGTCCTACTAGACCTACGTTGGGGAACAAATGAAGAAGTTTCTACCTCACTAGGTTGAGTGACTTCGCATGGAGTATCTCCAAGTGGGACGGTAGGAGGTACGTGAATTGAATGCACCACCTCCCGAGCATTTTCATGCCGGGCCGCCCTCGATGAGGTGTTAACCTCATCCATTTGTTGCTCATCTCGAACTTCTTCGAGATATACATTTCTCCCACTTGTTTTTCCCGGGAAATAAACTCCTTTTCCGTAAAGACACCATTACGAGCAACAAACACTTTGTTTTCGCTTTGGTTGTAGAAGTAGTATCCCTTAGTCTCTTTTGGGTAACCCACAAAAAGACATTTATCGGATTTGGGTGAAAGCTTATCGTAAATTAAACGTTTTACATAAGCTTCACAACCCCATATCCTTAGAAAAGACAATTTTGGAACGTTTCCTCGTCCACATTTCATATGGTGTCTTTTCCACTACTTTGGATGGTGCTCGTTAAGTGTGAATGCCGCTGTTTCAAGTGCAAATCCCCAGAATGAAATAGGAAGATCAGCAAGACTCATCATGGATCGAACCATATCAAGTAGAGTTCGATTCCTTCTTTCAGAAACGCCATTTAACTGTGGTGTTCCTGGCGGAGTCCATTGTGAAAGTATTCCACAATCCTTCAAATGATCACCAAATTCTTGAGATAAATATTCACCACCACGATCGGATCGTAATGCCTTAATTTTCTTCCCAAGTTGGTTTTGTACTTCATTCTGGAATTCCTTAAATTTTTCAAAGGATTCCGACTTATGCCGCATGAGGTAAACATATCCAAATCTGCTCACATCATCGGTAAAAGTAATGAAGTAACTGTACCCTCCCCTAGCCAACGTACTCATAGGTCCACAAACATCCGTATGTATGAGGGCTAAAAGGTCATTGGCCCTTTCACTTGAACCCGTGAAAGGAGACTTTGTCATTTTCCCCATCAAGCAAAACTCACAAGTATCAAATGATTCGAAATCAAATGATTTGAGAATTCCATCTTTATGAAGTTTCTCAATGCGCTTTGAGCTTATGTGGCCTAATCGACAATGCCATAGGTATGTAGGGTTTGAATCATTTGCTTTATGTTTCTTCATTGTCTATGTTATAGATGTGGGTTTCTAAGTCTAGCACATATAAACCATTTGATAACTTGGCGGAGACATAGAACATATCATTCAAATACGCGTAACAACAATTGTTCTTTATTGTAAATGAATAACCTTCGAATCCAAATCGGGAATCGAAATAATGTTCTTTGTGATAGCAGGAACATAATAACAATTATTAAGTTCTAAAACTAATCCCCGAAGGTAAAAGAAGACTATATACTCCCACCGCCAATGTAGCAACTCGTGCTCCATTGCCAACGCGAAGATCTACTTCTCCCTTTCCCAATGTTCTACTTCTTTTGAGGCCTTGCATATTACAAATAATATGCGAACCACAAGCGGTATCAAATACCCAAGAAGCAGAAGTTGCTAAGTTAACTTCTATAACATACATATCTGAACTAGAAACTCCTTTCTTTTGATCCTTCGATACTTGGGGCAACTACTTTTCCAATGACCAACCTTGTTACGTATGTAACAATAGTGCTCATCAGCAACTTTTGGTTTTGGTGTAACGATTCCCATATCCCTTTCAATTGCAATGAAACGTTTAGCATTCAATTTATCCTTCGAAAGGACGGAGCGTAAATTACAAGTAGAATTGTTGGTGTTGATATTGTTGTTACTAGACATGATAACTACAACAAATGAATAATAAAGCAAGATTCAATCAATGTTTATCAAGAAAGCAATAATTAAACAAATTTTAATTACTACTACCCTTTATTCAAAATGAAAATCCCCTATTGAATAAAGAAATAACCAAGATCCCCTCCCACTACAATCAAACGGACTTTGGCCCTGCCTTCAATTTATAGTAGTTGAGGTAAGTAAACACTTTACTAATTATAACTAATTATAATTCTTGGTAGACAGGTTAACAACTCCTTGTTTACTCCTATCTCTTAGCTTCAAAACCCAAAACTTTGTCTTTTGATGATTTTGTTGAGTTAAACCAAACATTAACATGTAAGTTTCAAAAACCTACCCTACTATCCCCGGAACTATGAGCAACACCTGCTTTGGCGTAACCTATTACTCATGATCTAAGGCTTTATAGGTGTTGTTTGGGAAAGCAGTTAAACTCAATATTACTTTTGGGGACCTAAGTTTACTAATATGGTCAATTAATAGTGAACACATGAATCAATTAACCACAAAACAAACTTAGAAGCAAGCATTTAAACAAAATAAATGCAAGAGAATTACTATAAGCAATAACTAAATGATCTAGTATGGCCCCTATACTTAGGAAAATAACTAATCTTCATGTGTCCTCCCTTGAATCTCCATGGATCACCATCCTTGAAACTCCTTGGATCCTCATGCTCGATTACATAATTTGAATTAAATAATAACGAAAATTTAAAGTTACAAAAATACAAACGATTCGCAGATCGTATTTAATTTACATTCAAATATAACGATTCGCAGATCGTAATTACTATCCTAATTTGGGCCATACTAGTCATAACATGCAAAATATAATATCATACATATTATATTAAACATTCACGCATTTATAATATCATAATAAAATAAACACAAACTATTTACTTATTAACTATTAATAAGAAAATAAAACTTTCCATAATAATTATAAAACTTAACAAATTTAAGCTAGAAATAATTTAGGAAACTTTATTATTTTAATTCAATTACTTATCTAGAATGGCAATAATCTTTATTATTCACAAATTTGCAAAATAGGAAACTTTTGGATTTATGCTCAAATTTGGAAAATCAGATTTTCCTTAAAACAATTTTTTTTTTTTTAAATTGACTTCTTGACTTTTTTGACCGTTGACCGTTGACCAGCAAAGACAAGGCCGCTACCAACAAACCCAACCAAGAACCCAATTAAAATCAGCAGCACCGTGAAACATATTTCACGAGAGCATCGCCGGAAAACACCAGCGCACACACACGCCAGCACCGCACCCACTGCACTGACATTGGCGGTCACAACAGAATCCACCGACCAGCCTACCGCCGCCAGCACACGCCGGCAGAAGCTCGCCAGCGCGCGCCAGCAGCCACGCACGTCAAACGTGCGCTGCTGGTTGCGTCTTCCACCGCCTGTCCCGCCCGCAAACCTTCCTTTTGCCGCCTTCCCAATACCGCCCTCCATCGTGGCTCCACCGGTGCAGGTGGTGCCACCCAGCCATGGTGGGCAACCCTTTTGAATTTTGTAACAATTTATCAAAATTTCAATTAATCTTTAATTAACAATTAATTTAAAGATTTAGGATTTAATTGGGTTTCAATAATCCGAAAATTATGGAAAAATTTTTGAATCACTTAACAAACTCAAACAAGATTTTTAGATTTGTTAAGATTAGATTTCAATGCTTAATCTATATTAAACATTAAATCTAACAAAAAATTCAAAATTAGGGCAAAAACCAAATTATATCCAAAAATTCAGAAAATTAACAATTAAATTCCGAAAATTCGAAAATAACTTTTAGGGTGATCTACTGAATTATCATAACAAATAAAATCAAATATTTTAATTGTTATCCTTAAATTCTATGAATAATCAAATTAAACATAAAATTTAACCAAAATTCATAAATAATATGATAAAATTCAAAAATTAGTGGGAAAATTAATCAAATTATTTTCAGCCATCATATTATTCTAGATCTATGTGGGTGATGAACATTAGATTTATTTAACAAATTAAAAATCAAATCTTTAATTGTTAACAAATTATTTCAATGATTAATCGAATTAAACATAAATAATTTTAAATCTAACAAAATATATATAAAAATCCGAAAAATTTAGAGTGAATTAAACAATTTATTTCGTCCCTCATATAAAAAATTCGGAACTTTATAAAATTATTAGAGCATAAATCACAATTAAATCAATTATTTACAATTTCCAATCAATTAATATCAAATATCAATTATGCAAATTCAAGCCATAAATAAATCCTCCCTTAATTGGATAAAAATAATAACTTTGCATACAATTGATGATCATATGAATATTATGAATTAGGCAAAACTGATACCACTGTAGGAATATATAGATGCATATAGCGGAATTTCAGGAAACAATTTCCTAACATCTATCATAGGATCGCAG
Source organism: Beta corolliflora (assembly GCA_947648045.1). NCBI lineage: Eukaryota > Viridiplantae > Streptophyta > Magnoliopsida > Caryophyllales > Amaranthaceae > Beta > Beta corolliflora. The sequence continues at coordinate 76,112 of CANSZD010001362.1, forward strand.
ACATAATCAAACATATGAATCATTCAATAGGGATTAAATATCAAACCTTTGTAGCGTGATTTCCCTGTTGTATGCAAGCTTTGAAGATCCGAGAGCCCCAAGTGTTGCTCCTCTAATCAGTCCACGAGCACCAGTTGAACACCAACGTCTGCTAGAACGGAAGAGAAAAGATCCCTTGCTTTTTGGTGGTATAGACGCCGGTTAGAGGGAATAGATTTGGGTTTCAATTAATCTTTCTCTCTTGTGAAAAGAAACTGATTAATGAATTGATCACCTAAACTCTAATATTATATCCTATATATAATAGAAGAGTCATAGGTTAGTTAGGAGAACTAATTCTCCTCCTATTCCCCTTTAGACCGGCCCAACCCTAATCCTAAATGGATTCGGATTACTTTGTCCAACTTGTGCTACAATGTGTGACCTCATAGGATTAATATATTTTAGTTATAGGCCCAATTAATATTGTCCTATTAATCATATTTATTCTCTAGCAAGAAAATAAGATTACTAAAATAATTAACTTTATTATCTTCATAATATTATTCCTATTTACATTTAGTAATTGCCGGGATGTCTAAGGACATATTCCTTCAGGAGAGAGATGAACGTGAGAGAGAGAGATCAAAATACGAGTTGGGCCTACTGTTGGGAGGAGAGAGAAAATCACTTTGGTTTCTATTGTTTGGGAAAACCGGACGTGAGCCACTAGATTAAGTCTAATCCTACGGATGAGATTAATTCTCATATAAAAACCTATTCTCACATAGGGACTTATTCTCACCGGATCACAACCCTATATGTATATATGTATATATATATATATATATATATATATGTATATGTATATATATATATGTATATGTATATATATATATGTATATGTATATATATATATGTATATGTATGTATATATATATATGTATATGTATGTATATATATATATGTATATGTATATATATATATGTATATGTATATATATATATGTATATGTATATATATATATGTATATGTATATATATATATGTATATATATATATATATGTATATATATATATATATATATATGTATATATATATATATATATGTATATATATATATACAGGAATTGGATCTTGTGAAAACCACTCTTAGGCTGAAAACTGAAAACAAAAGATCCACACCGTTGATTTTTGATCGCATGGCCAGTATTAATGCTGCATTTTTTGGGTAAAAATCACACTCTTTTCTCTCTCCTCCCTTCTTTCATAGATTCACCCTGAGTTTCTCAGTCTCTCTCCTCACTCTTCTTCAATTGGATTTCACCATTGTCATCATCTCACTCTCAACTTCTTCTCAACTCTTCTTTCTCGTTTCACCTTCCTCAATTAAAAAAAAAACTCTTTTTCTCTCTCCAAATCACAACAATGGCGATATTTTCAAATTAGGAAGATGAAGAATTCAACCACAATCAAAAGAGAAGCAACCTCTTAATAAATTTTTTAGCTACTTTCGATCCTTCGAATATGCTATTTTCGTCTGATTTTTTGCTATGAGCATACTACTTCGAACGCATTTTCACGAAAATTTGAAGATTTAGGTTTTTTTGTTGCACACAATGTGATGTAATTGGAGATTATCTACCAACCATCACTTGTTCTCTGGTATAATTTTGATTTAAACTCTCTTCTATTTGGCTTAGATTTGTGTTTTCATTTGGATTGGAATTGTTGATTAGGAGAGAGAATTGCGAAAAAAGAGTTGATAACTCGGGGGGATTGAAATGAGCAAAAGTTTCTTAAAATGAACAAAAATATAAAATGAGCAAAAATTTGAAAAATGAGCAAGAAATTGTAAAATGAGCAAAAATTTAAAAAATGAGCAAAAATTATGTAAAATGAGCAAAAATTTCTTAAAATGAGCAAAAAATTTGTAAAATGAGCAAGAATTTGTAAAATGAGCAAAAATTTGTAAAATGAGCAAGAATTTGAAAAATGAGCAAAGATTTGTAAAATGAGCAAAAATTTGTAAAATGAGCAGAAAGTTTATAAAATGAGCAAGTTTTCAGTTTTCAGCTTAACATTGGTTTTCAGCGGATCCTACCTCTATATATACATATATATATATATATATATATATATATATATATATATATACATATATATATATACATATATATATATATATATACATATATATATATATATATGTATATATATATATATATATGTATATATATATATGTATATATATATATATATATATATATGTATATATATATATATATACATATATATACATATATATATATATATATATACATATATATATATATATACATATATATATATATATATATACATATATATATATATATATACATACATATATATATATATATATACATATACTTCCTCTGTTTTGTTTTAAATGAAACATTGGGTGAAATGACACTATTCATTGATCAATTTTGACTCAAATTTATCGCCATTATATAAAAGTAAAAACATAGTCAAGTGGGATCTTGTTGGATTCGTCTCGATGCATACTATCAAATTATAACTTTTTTTATATTTTTTACGTGTGCACAACTAAAGATATTAATGATTAAAGAAGCGTGTTGGGTTGCGTGAAAAAGCAAACGTTTCATTTAAAACAGAACATGGGAAGATATTATTTTCATGAAGATATAGACTATCGAATGTGCACATATATAAAGAAAAAGGAAGTCATATCCATTATTGGCTCATATATAAGTTAAGTGCAAAAAAAAATCCTAAAAGTAGCAATTCTACGTAGCTAGGTATATTTAGGTGGTCATGATATATATTAAGCAATGCTCGATTTAATGGTATGAACTTTCGTATGCTGACATTAAGATCTCATGTTCAAATCCTTCTATCATCAAATGTGACCTTTCTTTTTGTCATTATAAATAGTTGTTTGGTTTAATAACTGAAAAAGAATATTAAATATATCTATCAATTTCTCCAAAATTACAAATTGTGCCACCCTTTCTACATAAGGCAAAGCTCCAAATTAAAAGCCACATGATCTACAATTCTACATTTCTACCTGACGAGAAAAACAACATGTTTATTCGTGGTCCCAAATAAGTTTCCATTATTTTAGTCTTTAGAGGTGGGTTTTTGTTACAGACTTACAGGCTTACAACTTATAGTCTTGCATCAGTTGCATCACTATTCACTGCATGCACGGTCTTTCAATTAAAAAGAGTCGGTTCAATTGGCTTCATGTCACCTGCCAATCCATATCCTTTTGTAGTATGACGGACGACCAACCAACTTCGCATTAATTAATCACGGACCAGACAACTTATTCACTCACAATGTAGTAATATTGTACTTCATATTACTACTATAAAGAATACAATAAAATAAGTAAGGATTATATCATTATACAGGTGGCTTACCTTTATTCCCACACCAAGGGGATATTCATTCCTATTATTCTTTGCTTACACTTTTCCCGTTATCAAGTTTTGTAATTCTTAATTATTCATTTGTTCCTTTGCATTTTGCTGTATATGCGATGTGATTCATATGATGATGAGTTATGACGACAACTCAACTGACCACGCTAGCCCAATTAAGAGCCATGTGGAGTACAGCGCTTATGTATACGTTTAGCTCAATTACAGTTTGTTGAATGAATTTAGTTTCGATTAAAAGGAACTAGGATACATTCAACAAAACAATAAAACAAGATATGGATGAAAAGGAAAGGTATAATGTGATCTCATAGACTGATAGTCGGATATACTATATGTTTAGGGCAAATTTCAAACTAAGGCTAATTTGTTTGGAGAGGGGGTTGATAATTAACTTGCGAATAAAAGTAAATTGCACAAAGTAAAGTTGCGAGAAATAAAGGAAAGAACACAACAAGTTTTACGTGGAAAACCCTTTGGAAATGAGGAAAAACCACGGGAGGATTTGTATCCTGCCAATTCACTAAGTTGCTCGAGTTTTTGAGAGAGTACAAGTATTAGCTAGAGAGAGTTGAGAGAGTTGTGTGTAGTGATTTACAATGCACGAACTAGTAGACTATTTATACTAAGTTACAATATAGACGTTGCTTGCTAGCCGTTTTTCCCTTAGGCGCGATTGGTGGAGATCCTATTTTGATGGGATTGCCTAGAAATATCTTCAAGCGGTTGAACTCTTATCCCACGTCTTCCTCAACGCTCGCGCACATCCTTCTACGAAATAGGGGTCTTCAAACTGCCTAGCCACGTCATTAATCCTTCTCCTCTTCAATCGTCCACTTGAACGCCGCCACTTCACCGTTCACACTAACACAATATGACTTTGTAACTTGTTGCCACGTAAGAATAATTCACCCCATAACAATAGCCCCAAATTTTTTCTTGCGGCGGCAAACTAAGGACGGAAAAATTTCAAGATTTTAAAAAGAAATCTGCCTTGGAGAACGCGCGCAATTATGACGGTTCCTTGCATAATTCAACTTCTTCCTTCATCCAGGTAAAAACTTCATCTCCCCTTCTGGTTTCATTTGCGTTTTTTCCTTCAAGTTATTTTTCGATTTTGCAAAATTGTGCCTTTGTTGTCTTTTTTCTTCCTTTTTTCGCCATGACTAGAGCAAACCCTAGGTCTTCTTAAGGAAACAGTTCCTCCCCTGAAGGAGCAAATATCTTTCGCCCTTTAGAAATTTTAGAAGACAAGAACCTTTACCCTAGTGTGCTAACTGCAGCCGATTTGCAATCTGTTAGAAAGAACTATGGTTTTCCCTCTGATGCTGTGATTAGGTTGCCAATAAATCAAGAAAGAATGGATTGGGTTTGCCCAGGTTGGTTGGTTTTCTATGACTACCCTTTTGCCAAGTTAGGACTGAAATTCCCCTTTTCGCCTTTTATCCGCCAATTCTTTGCTGCAACTGACACGGCACCTTGCCAACTTCTCCCTGGGGCATGGAGGGTCTTGACGAGTATAGAAACTCTAAGCGAGAATTTGGGTATTGACTTCACTATAGATGATTTGGCCTTCACTTACCAAATCAAAACTTTTGGGAAAGGGAGATTCACCCTCAAAACTAACGAAGGCAAAGATGCACTGGTAGAGAAAACCGACAAGGGTCGAGACAGGGGCTGGGCCGCAAGATACTTTTTTGTAAGAGCAGATTTTGTGGGTGATTTTGGTGGTTTTTTCAAGGATACTTGGAGATCTGAAGGTAGTTTGCCTAATTTGTTGTGAAGTTTGCATACTGATTTTTGACAATTTGCTTACACTTTTTGTTGGGCAGGCGTTTCCCTGCACTCTTCTGGGCGCAAACAGTCGGTCGGCTTTACGGACTTGATCTTGGCTCTCAGTGCTGAAGCTAGAACTTTCCCTATTGTTCCCTCGCACCCTGGTGCCAACTTGCCTGCATAAGCAAATTCATCCAACTCTCCAAAAAGAAGAAGTACCAAAACTCGCTCGACCTCTAACATGTCTTCTGGTAAGTTTGTCTTTTTTTTTCATTTTCACCGTTTGACTTCTTTTTATAAGTTGCTTACCTTATTTTCCTCTTTGGCAGAAACTTCTGCGTCTCAGCGAACCGCTTCAATTTCGAACTCTGAGTTGATTGCAAGGATGCGCAATAGGAGCGGGGTTTTTGCCACTCCTCCTGCACCTTCCGCGACGGTTCGCCCTTCTGTCCCTCAGACCTCTCGCCCAATTATAACACCTGCTGCCCCTACTCTGGCTGGGCATAAAAGAAAGAGTGTGGAGATCAAAGTTCCTGAGGATTTCTGTTCCATATCTACTAAAGCAACTCCCATTTGGCCAAGTGCCAAGAACTTATGGTTCCCTGCTGCCAAGGTGCGCCATGACACTATGACGCCTGTTGATGTCGCCGGTGAAGGCGTCAGTTTGTCCGTCCAGGTTTGCCTTTCTTCCGTCTTTTAATCTTCTTGCCTCGCTATATGTTGATTCCTAATGCATCTTGTCTCCAGTGCTTGCAAGCTTTTATTGCCACACACGGGAATGCATCGAGTTGACAACCAAGGTCGCCACCCTTACCAAGGAGTTGGGAGATGCTGAGGGGAGATGACAGCACTAGTTGGACCAACCAAAGGTGGAGCAGGAGGAGGTGCAACGTCTGAAGGGAGAAGTAGAAAGGACTGCTGAGGAAGCAGAGAAGAAGTATAATGAGCATCTTGATGTCTTTGGCATGCAGCTATGGTTGGCAAGGATTGAGGCAATGGAGGAGTACGCTGCTGGTAAACATTTGGAGTGGAACCCTGTTGCGGAAAGGTTGGCTTATGAGGAGGCCAAGAAACTCCAAGGCGCCAAGAAGGACATTGCTGATGCCGCTGCCATGCTTGAAGAAGTTGCGGATGATGCATCTACTCACGCGGCGGCTCCTGCTACTGGCGCGTTTTCCCAGTCCATTGATATTGATGCCGACAAGCCCCAGAATAATGTTGCTTAGTTGTTAATGCCTTTTGCTTAGGTTCTAAAACAATATTCTATTTTGTGTATTGCTTTACTTGCTCATGGGAGCAAGGTTTAAGACATATTGTGGTGTGTTTTGTATTTGCTCATAGGAGCGGTTTTAATTTGCGTGCTTATTCTGCTTGCTAAGAGCAAAATGTTAGGAATTGACTTTTTGCTTCCCCTAAAGGAGGCAACTTTTATGAAATTTGCTTTATTTTGTTTACCACCATTCTGCCTTTGAGAATAGCTTATGTTTGTGTGATTTTGTCTCATGCATGCGTGTTGTAGCAAACTAAACGTCGACCCGTTTTGAAGTTGCTTTTTGAAACCATTTGTTTTGCAACTGCCGTGTTATAACCTTTTCAATAATTGGCATAACTTGCAAGAAGACAATAATTTGTATTTGGACAATTTTGAATGAATTTCGTGTTTTATTAATAGAACTCGAAGATTACAAGTAATGAATGAAAGAAGTAACTTGCTTACAAAGAATGTTCTTCAAAAGTATTGGCAAAGTGTCTCGGTTAGGAATCACAATCTAGTCAATCTAGCATCTTGCTCCTTAAGTTGCCACTCTAAAGTCGCTTGGTCTTTGATTGCACGTATCTGACTAAGGCCCGATCCATATTGCTTTCTGTGTTGCTGCATCCATGTTTGCCCAAGGGTTGTTGGAAAGTTTGCCAAAGGAGTTGTTATGAAGGTTGCCTGCTAAGTTGTTGAGGAACTTTGCATAGGAAGTTGCTGGAGAAGTTGCCTAGGAAGTTGCTCCCGATGTGCCGCCCTTGCAAAATGGTTTGTTAGACCTAGACAGTTGGCGTTTTGCCAACGGCCCTCCGATGCTTAAGTCAGTATGTGTATTTGTAGGATAAAATGGAAAGTAAGTGCGACAAAAGAATGGTATTAGGATATGTTACCAGAAGTGTTCTTGCCAAGCCTTTTGTATTTAGATGTTACCTGGGTGACTGCCAAGTCGCGTTTTGGCAGGTTGCAGCCCCTTGCGAGGTGATCTGGCGAACCTAGACCGTTGGCTTTTTGCCAACGGCCCTCCGATGCTTAAGTCAGTAAATGTTTATGGAGGAAAAGAAATAAATTGCAAAAAGTAGAATGATAAGTTTAGAAGTGATACTGGTTGAGGTGAGTTGCGTTCCAACTGCGTGGAATTTGCACGCCATTTCTAGTGATCAGCTTGTATGCTCCGTTGCCTACTACCTTTTCGATTTGGTATGGTCCTTCCCAATTTGCAGCAAGTTTGCCTACCTTTGGATCTTTGGTATTTTGAAATGTCTTTATGAGGACCCAATCTCCAACTTGGAATTGCTTGACCTTAATGTGCTTGTTGTAACTTTCGGCGACCGTCTGGCGATAAGCTGCCATTCTTACCTTGGCGTGATCTCTGATTTCGTCGATGGTATCCAAGTTATGCGCTAATTCTGCATCATTCCTGCTTTCTGTCATGAGGCCAAACCTTGCAGTTGGCATGTACACTTCAGCTGGGATAACTGCTTAACAACCAAAAACTAAAGAATAAGGAGTTTGATTAGTTGCGTTCTTGGGAGTTGTCCTGTCTGCCCAGAGGATTCGAGGCAACTCGTCAGCCCATCTGCCACCTGCTTCGTCGATGCGCTTTTTGATGTTGTTGACGACGATTTTGTTGCTAGACTCAGCTTGCCCATTAGTTTACGGGTATCTTGGCGTTGAAGTGTCTAGCCTGATGTTCCATTTTTGGCAGAACTTTTTCGTCTTGCTGCTTATGAATTATGATCCGTTATCGCAGATTATTTCTGAAGGGATGCCAAACCTGCATAATATGTTACGTTTTATAAAAGATATTACCTCAGTGTCGGTGATGTTCCGATATGCTTCCGCTTCAATCCATTTGGAGAAGTAATCTGTCATAGCTAGCATGAATACGCGTTGCCCTGGAGCTTGCGGAAGTTTGCCAACGATATCCATTCCCCACTTCATGAACGGCCAGGGCGCCAGGATTGGGTGAAGTTGCTCAGCATGCTGGTGTGAAACTGCAGCGTGTCTTTGGCAAGCATCACATTTTCTAGCATACTCCATGGCATCTTTTCTCATAGTTGGCCAGAAATAGCCCATCCTGAGTGCTTTATTAGATAGACTCCTTCCCCCGGCGTGGTTGCCACACTCGCCATCGTGTAGTTCGCGCAAGACAATGGGTACATCTTTCCTTTTGAGGCATCTCAAGTAGGGACCTGCAACTAACTTGCAAAACAGTACGTTATCGATTAAGACGAAGTGGGATGCTTTCACCTTGAAAGTTCGCAGATCTCCGAGTTGCTGGGGTAAGATGCCTTTTTTTAGCCATTGAACGTACTCCTCTGTCCATTCCGCGTCTTCGCAGGCAACTTCAATGCTGGTTTCGTTTACTTGATGTCTGTCTATCGTAGGTTGCAGGATATGCACAATAGGAATGTTGCTGAAGTTAAGCGCTGCTGAAATCGGGCCTAGGTTGGCTAAGGCGTCTGCTTCTACATTCTGCTCCCTTGGTATTTGCTTTATGGTAAATTCATCGGACTTGCTGGCAACACTCTTGGCGACGTTCAAGTATTTCGCCATCTTCTGATCTTTTGCTGCATAGGATCCATTAAATTGATTGACAATTAGTAAGGAGTCGCAACTTACCTCGATACGTTTTACTTTGAGTTATGTCGCTGCGTTGAGGGCAACAATCAAAGCTTCGTATTCTGCTTCATTGTTAGTTGCTTTGAATTCGCAATGCACAGCTTGGGCTATGATGTCCCCTTGTGGCGAATTTAGTACAAATCCAAGTCCTGCTCCATTTGTATTTGATGCTCCGTCAGTGCATAGTGTCCATGTGGGACTTGCGGTTTGCTCCAACAATTGCAAGAGTTCTTCATCGGCTTCAGTTTGCATATTTGGACTGAAATCAGCCACAAAGTCTGCCAAAGCTTGTGACTTAATGGATGTCCTTGGTTCGTACCTGATTTCGTAGCCACTTAGGTGCACTAGCCATTTGGCCATTCTGCCTGACAACTCAGGTTTGTTCATCACAGATCTTATAGGATAGTTAGTTTTAACGCAAATAGGATGACATTCAAAGTAAGGGCGCAACTTAATAGAGGCCATAACCAAGGTAAGTATAAGTTTTTCTAATGAAGTGTACCTTGTTTCAGTGTCTACAAGAGTTTTACTTACATAGTATATGGGAGATTGGATTCCATCTTCTTCTCTTACCAAAACGGCGCTTACAGTTGCATGCGTAACAGCTAGATAAAGTTGCAACTCTTCTTTGTCCTTTGGCTTTGCGAGAAGTGGTGGCGTCATCATGTAGGTCTTCAAGTTTTGGAATGCTTCTTCATGCTGGCTGGTTCATTCGAATGATTTGTTCTTCCTTAGCACATCATAGAACAGTTTGCATCTATCTGACGATTTGGATATAAATCTGTTAAGCGTTGCAACTCGTCCGGTTAACCTTTGCACATCTTTGACGCATCTTGGAGACTGCAAATTGACAATGACTTTGATCTGCTCTGGACTTGCTTCGATGCCTCTTTGGGTTACGACATACCCCAGGAATTTGCCGGAGGTGACGCCGAAGGAACATTTGCTGGGATTCAGCTTCAATTGGTAGCGTCTTAGGATTTCAAATGCTTCTTCAAGGTGCTGAATGTGATCGTTGGCTTTTTTGGACTTGACCAGCATGTCGTCAATGTATACTTCCATAGTGTCCCCAATCTGCTTTTCAAACATTTTATTTACTAACCTTTGGTAAGTTGCACCAGCGTTCTTCAAGCCAAAGGGCATTACTTTGTAGGAGTATATGCCTCGATCTGTGATGAATGCCATTTTTTCTTGATCATCAGGATGCATAAGGATCTGGTTGCACCCGTTGAATGTGTCCTTAAAGGTGAGCATCTCGTGACCAGCAGTTGCGTCCACCATGGCGTCGATGTGAGGTAGTGGAAAAGGATCCTTTGGGCATGCTTTGTTGAGATCCGTGAAGTGAATGCAAACTCGCACTTCCCATTCTTCTTTGGCACCACCACCACGTTTGCAAGCCAGTCGGGGTATTTTGCTTCCCGTATCTTGCCTGCTTCTAGAAGGTTTTGTACTTCTTCGTTGATGACTTGGTTGCGCTCAGGTGCAAACTTCCTGCGTTTTTGCTTGACAGGCAAGTGATCAGGACTAACATTTAATTTATGCGTTATTACCTCAGGGTTGATGCCAACCATTTCCTCATGGGACCAAGCGAAGCAGTCGGCGTGTCGCCTCAAGAACTCGATCAGTCGCTCTCGCAAGTCGCCTTGCAAGTCTGCTCCGATCCTGACAGTTTGCTTAGGTTTAGACGGATCAAGGATGATTTCATCAATTGGCTCAGCTTCTGGCTCAACATATTCTTCGATGGTCTGTCGTTGCTGTAGTTGTTATGCAGGCATCTTGCGAGTTGCCGAAGGCTTCAAGGCTGTTTTGTAGCATTCCTTCGCCAACTTTTGGTCGTCTTTTATCTCTTGCACTCCCCAGTTGGTGGGGAACTTGATGGTTTGGTGATAGGTGGAGGGCACCGCCTTCATATCATGGATCCATAGCCTGCCAACAATGACATTGTAGGATGATAAGCAGTCAATAACTAGGAATTTTATCTGGACATTAACGCCTTGCGCATAAGTGGGCAAAGTGATTTCGCCAAGTGTATGTTTAGCCTCGCCGCTAAATGCCACGAGCACTGTGGATTTTTTTATGATGTCGCTCTCGCTTAGCCCCATGTCTTTAAGGGCATCTAACATGATGATATGTGCCGTAGTTTGCCATTGTCCACGAGCACTCTTCTCAGGAGACAGTTTCCAATTGTGAGTGAGATTACGAGTCCGTCATGGTGCGGATCCGCCAAGTCTGCTGCATCTTCTTCATCGAAGGATATAGGCATGCAATCTGCCTTCGCTTTTCTGCATGAGCCGACGGGCTTTTCCATGGCGCTTTCTTTGGCATGACGCTTTGCAGCTGAATATGTTAGACCGCACACGTCCGATCCACCTGAAATAAGATTGACAACTCTAAAGGGGTGAGGGGGAGCTGGCGGCCTTTCTGAAGTTGATGATTCGCGCTGCATGGTTGCTTTGGCCTTATCAATCATGAGATCTTTCAAGAATCCTTTCCGGAGCAAGTGAGCAACTTCTCTTCTGAGGGCAATGCACTCGTCTGTTGTATGACCGATATCTGCATGGAAGTCGCACCATCTTGATGAATCCTTCTTGTCCGAAGGCTTGTCTGACTTCTTGGGCCACCTGACTGCATCTCCTAACTTGCCGAGATTGTTGATTAGTCCTGCTGGACTGACATTGAAGTTGTATTCTCGGATTGCTGGAGGATGGTTTGAATCTTCGGCGTTGACATTTTGCACAACATCTTTGTGGTATGGTTGATATCGGTTGTCCCCGACGATTGTTGTTGCTTGGAGCCTTTCTGCCGCCTCGATCTAACTTTGCTGCACCTTTTCTGGTATCAACATCCTCCTCGAATCTGATTTGTGCGAGGGCCTTTGCCTGGGCATCTTCGAAGGTTGGGCAAGGATACTTTGTCAGCTCCTTATATAGCTCCGACTCTTCTAGCAAACCTCTTCGGAAAGCTTCGATGGCGGTGGGAGCATCGCATCTTGGGATGGAGACTTTCTCACGGTTGAACCTGTTGAGGTAATCTCGCAGCGGTTCGCCATATCTTTGCACGACACGGTACAAATCGCTGGTTTGCTTCTCCAGGCGCCTGCTGCTGGCGAATTGGAGATTGAACATGTCTACCAAACCTGCAAAAGTCAAAATCGCACCATTAGGTAGATTAATGACCCATTGAAGAGCGGGACCTGATAAAGTTGACCCAAAGCCCTTGCACATGCAAGCTTCACGCATTTCGCGTGGGACTGGGATGGTGATCATCCTCTGCTTATATTGGGCGACATGCTCGCTGGGATCCGTCGTTCCGTCGTATAACTTCATGGTTGGAACAGTGAAGCGCTTCGGGATTTCGACCAAGGCAATGGCATCTGCAAACGGCGAGTCGGCATAGCTGGTCAAGGCAGCTTTCTCCACGGGTCTTGGCACTCTTGAAATCTTGAGGATCATCTCTTCGACCTGCCTCAGGCGCTCGTACAAGGGATCTGCGTTGACAGTTGCAGGGGTGACCTTTGGCATGCTGGGCATAGGTTGCTTGCTTCGGGCATCTTGCACTAGCTGAAGTTGCTCCGCGGCTACTTTGGATGGTGGCTCCTTCTGGGACGGCTGGTCTGGCAACTTGCCAACATCTTCTTCAAATGGAGAGATCCACTCGTAGGTAGCTTGGCGATTCAGGCTAGGGTACTTGCCAACAGATGGCACTCCTTGCTCGGGCATGGCGTCCTCGTCACCTTCATGGATGGGATCTTCCATATCAAGTTGCTTGGCTATGCTGCCAATATCACTTTGACGTTTGCGGGCATTGGACACGTTGGACGCGTTGGACATCATTTGGGACCGGAGCTCCTCGATTTTCTTTCTAAGTAGAACACCTTGAGCCGCAATTTCATCTCTGAGAGATTGCTTCATCTTGTCAATGGCCCCCATGATTTGGTCCATGGCTTCTTGCCCCGGCACATCAACGGGTGACTTAGGAGTTGCGGGCGACTCATCAGTATTGTTTCCAGACATGTTTCGTGACAAATTGATAGAGTGTTAGGATTGCTTTTTAATTATCAGCTCCACGGCGGGCGCCAAATTGTTTAGGGCAAATTTCACAGTAAGGCTAATTTGCTTGGAGAGGGGGTTGATAATTAACTTGCGAATAAAAGTAAATTACACAAAGTAAAGTTGCGAGAAATAAAGGAAAGAACACAACAAGTTTTACGTGGAAAACCCTTTGGAAATGAGGGAAAAACCACGGGAGGATTGTATCCTGCCAATTCACTAAGTTGCTCGAGTTTTTGAGAGAGTACAAGTATTAGCTAGAGAGAGTTGAGAGTGCTGTGTGTAGTGATTTACAATGCACGAACTAGTAGACTATTTATACTAAGTTACAATATAGACGTTGCTTGCTAGCCGTTTTTCCCTTAGGCGCTGATTGGTGGAGATCCTATTTTGATGGGATTGCCCAGAAATATCTTCAAGTGGTTGAACTTTTATCCCACGTCTTCCTCAACGCTACGCACATCCTCCTACGAAATAGGGGTCTTCAAACTGCCTAGCCACGTCATTAATCCTTCTCCTCTTCAACTGTCAACTTGAACGCTGCCACTTCACTGTTCACACTAACACAATATGACTTTGTAACTTGTTGCCACGTAAGAATAATTCACCCCATAACACTATATATATTGGATTTTTCTCAATTCTTTCCACAATTCCACACATTAGTAACATATTGTTACGTACTTTCATATACTAGTTTTTGCATGATTTATCAAATAGTTTGTTTTTTTTTAAAGTATCAGTAGTTAGTTACTAATACATATAGCAAACCCTTACATACTACTAAATTTGACCATTTTTCCTTTCTTTTAATTAAGATAGAAAATCAAGTGAATAACCTAAATCATAATTCCGGTAAGTTATAATAAGTTCTAACATTTTATGAAATAAATTTAAATAAGTTCCAATAAGATCATGACAAGGTGAAGAGAATGCACCGTACCATAGGTAGATTTAGTTGCAACATGTTTGCCAACTCAGGCCACGCACCTCTCAGGTTCTCCAATTAATTAGCATTGTAAGGATTCACTTGGTCGGCCAAAAACATCACAAAACTGTTGATTTCAGGTCATTATTCCATAATCAGCCAACCGGTTCATAATACGATTAGCTTTTCTATAACGATGGCTAATTGTAATTTCCCACACTTGTTGTCCTTGCACTGCTGAATAATATAATATGAAAGTAAGGCGAGGTGGTCCGAGCGGTGATCAAACAACAGTTTAAATGAATTAAATTAGTTGTTGATCATTGAGGTTGGATGGGTGTTCAGAAAACCCGACCCAGTCTGTTGACCATCCGACCAACAATAATAAACCGGGTAATTATTCTATAATATCAAATTTTAACGGGCCAGGCACCCGACCCGGAAAAAGAGGCAAGAAGTGAGTGGGGTAATGGACCGCCAATACTCGTTTACCCGATTTTTTTTTAGAAGTCTTCACTAATATCTCACGCTGGCTAGGGGTGTAAGTGGATTGGACTAGATTGGACTTTGCCAAATCCAAATCCAATCCAAAGTTTTTTGGACTCGAGAAATTGAGTCCAAATCCGATCCAAACTTTTTTGAGTCAAATCTAGTCCAATCCGAAACTTTTTTCTTTAGTTCGAATCCAGTCCAGTCCGATTATTATATAACATATTAATTTTTTCTCCCGATTTAGGTTCACAATGTTTTCTCATGATTGAATCACTGAAATTCGAAAAATTGAACTCATTGCTTCCATTCCACAAAATAAGTTACATACATCTTTAAAGTCTTATAAAATGCAAATTGCAAAATATACAAGGCGCCAAAAGGGTTAAAGTAACTTTTATTTTTTCAATTTTCAGTTCTCACTTTGGACTTTTAGAGGAAAAGTGAAAATACTAGCGCCAGGTAAAAGAATTTAGAGTAGGAATGTTAAAAGGTCCAAAATTTCAACAAGAATGTTAAATAATATATATATATATATATATATATATATATATATATATATATATATATATATATATATATATATATATATATATATATATATATATATATATATATATATATATATATATAATATGTTAAAATATTTTTTGGACTGAATTGGACTTATTGAACTCCAAAGGAGTGAGTCCAAATCCAGTCCGAAAATATTTCAAAATTTTGATTTTGAGTCCAGTCCAAGCATTTTTTAGTTCAATCTAGTTCGACAAATTTGGATTGGACTCTAGACTTTTCGCAATCCACTTAGACTCCCTAACGTTGGCCCATGTAATGCTCTACCTCAACTCTCATATTAATAATTATCTAATACAATTCTACCAATTAGAGGAGTGGTCCACAATGATGCATAATTAAGCTAGCTAATTTAGGGAAGAATATTGTGTGTCTGTACCTCGTCTTTCACCCTCCTGCATTTCTGTAAGAAGGGCCTTTTAACTCTCTCAGTTTCCACAGACATTTAAGCTCCAAGAATAAGAGATTATTTGCTTATACTGTTAGTAGTTTTTTGGGGGGTTAAATATCAAATAGACAAATATATACTTCATGTCTCAGCTTCAGATGAGGTTTAGGAAGTTGCATAACACTACTGCAGTAGCTAATAGAAGTTTTTTTTCGGTTTTTTTTATTAAGTATTTGTGATGATTTTATTTATTAAATAGAATGTCTCGAGTACATTAGATGTTCATTTGATTAGGCATTAGTTTATCAATGTACATTTTAAAAAAGAAAAACACTAACCCGGGTACCTTATGGCCCAACTCGAAAAACCGGGTACCCAGTTTGCGAGTGCCTGATTTTCCGGGTTGGGTCACATGCCGTCTTTTAAAATGCCCGTAAATGCGGGTACTTACATATCCTGGTACTTTAAAAAAAAGGGTAGCCGACTATGAACACCCCTAGATCCAAGTGTACAATTAGCAGATGCCATCTATAGTATGTTTGAATTTAACTAATATTTAAGTTGGATTATACTATACATTAATCTCTATTATATAAAGGAAGGGGGGAGGAAGATGGTGTCCCCTTCTAAAAATACTAAATTAACCTTAATGATCTGATAGAATGAAAAAAATTACAAAAGAAAATAATTTAAAAAACCTTTTCCATTTCAACTTGCCATTCTAAACAAGTTAAAAATGGTATATGCATCAAATAATTCAATCAATAAAAGAAATGGACAAAAAATGTTGAACTTTTTTTTATAAGAGAAGATGTAATACATGACGTGCTCCTGAAAAGTCTGAAACACTCACTACATTTGATACTCTTTAATTCAGTCAAACCAACTCATTATGTCTATTCTTTTTGTTCAAAATTCATTCACAAAAACTTAATATTAAAAATCACTCACAACCTTTGTTAGTTTTTTACATTACGAATTAATATATCTAAATTCATCTAACTATTAATCTTTCACATGTAATCATAACTATAGTACGGATGGAGTATATAATAGAATAACAAGTTTTGAAATTAACGCACGCATCACGTGCATATAAGACTAGTACATATTTATAGCGAGTACTTAACCAAAAGTCCTATACCACTAAGTAAATGCTTTTTATTCATTTAGAATACCATCCTCAAAACTTTATCAATTATGTTAACTAATACCCATATCGTTGCCTATAGGTTATATATATTTCCTCCGCCTTCTATTATTGCATCATTTTTCATTTTTGACAATTCTTTATTACTTGCATCGTTTCTATTTTTTGTAATATATTTTATCACCTAGCACATAAGGTTAATTTTTTTATCTCTATATATCTATCTATCTATCTACGTACTTATGTAAAAGGAAACAATGCAAGTAATATAAGTGGATGGGGGTATATTTGTATGTGGGACGCATAGCTTTTGCCTTTTGCAGACAATAGATATGTCATTAAAGTCGGCCATCATTTGCTAAATGCCACAATTGTTACATTATTTGCAGGATCCTAAGCCACGGTCTAGCATCCAATGAAATCAAACCCAACGTTGCTGACTTTCTCCTCTGTCCCCTATATGGTCACCTTTTATTTTTAGGTATGATTACTTAAAAATATCTATTCAATTCTTTAAAACGGTGATTGTTAATGTGTTAGGAAACACGATAGTTCTCGAAATCTCGATTCATTTCTAGTTTGTCCAAAAATTACTGATTTCAAATGCTTCTCGGTTGTAAATAATAATCATCTAATATTTTAATTTATAATACTTAAAAAAAATCACATTATCTAAATCCTTGCATAGATTAACATGACATTAAAGTATTGATTGGACGAATAAAAATGTTAAATAAATAAAGACGCTTTCATACATATTTTGTAGACCTAGTAAAAGAATCACTAAATCAAGATATCTCGGTGGATAAATCTTCAAGTATAATCCCACCACATTGTTTCTTTTAAATGTCGAACCGAATCGAATCGAAACGAGTTAATCGAACCGAATCGAAGTAAACTATGAGAGAAAAATAACTAAACTGAACTGAAACGAGCTGAATTAAACTGAAGTGAAATTGTGCCCAAAAGAACAGGGCCTAAAAGTTATCTTAATGAAACGATGATGAATTATAAATTATAATGATTTAGAAGAATGTGAAAATGAATCAGAGTTGATAAGTTATGATTTTATCATTTGTACAACGTTTATTATGAAAATTATTGATTCAAGTTATAGTTTTCTTAATATTTGAAAATGAGTTACAAGAAATCCAATCTAACCAATTCCTAAACACCCCTATACCCATTTACAAGGATAAACTGTTTTTGGAAAAAGGATCTCACTAGTTAGCCTACTCATGAACTTATGAGCCACACATACTAGACATCGTGTATACATGTTAAATGTTGTGGTTCCTTATGCCTTTGCTTTATGAGTAAGTCATAAGTTATAGGAGAGAAAAAAAAACAATCCATATAGAATAAAAAATGCAAGCATTAAAGTTATAGTAAAATGTTCAATTTCTATAAATGTTGGGCTTGTTCTATTTAACTTATTTTTGCTTATTTAAATTTATATGAACTTAAACCGAATTTATAACTTAATTGATCTTATTATACCTTATTAGATTTTATCTGAACTTATCAGACCTTATTTTGTGAGAGTGTCAGACCTTATTCTTGCTAATTTGAACTTATTAGATTATTAGACCTTATCTAAACTTATTAACTATCAAGCTAAGCTTGACCTAGTGGTTGGGATTGTGGCTTTCAACCTTGAGGCGGGGGTTCAATTCCCAGCACTTTGAGGGTAGGGATTTCCCTTACTCTTCCCCCTTACTCTCAAAGTGTCTAGCCCGTTAACTTGGGCCGCTTGACTTGTGCGAGTTCCGATCCGGTGGGGCAATTCATCTTACCAATCCAAAAAATTAAAAAAAGAATCTAAACTTATTTGCTTATCTGAACTTAATTTGTCTGATAAAGATTGAAAATAAAGTGAACAGATGATGTCCGTTAAACAAATCAAGAAACATGGAGTACAACATAAATCAAGTCAACATATAAAGGATTTTTTTTATCCCAAACTACCTTTAACTTTCAAATTTTTACGAGAAACTACATTATAAAACATTTGTTGGCCCAAACTACCTTACTTTTACCATTTTGTTGTTGACAGCTACCTATGTCGGTTTTCAGCGTTTGACTCTTTTTTTACAGTTTTATCAATGTCACGTAATATCGCTTGACGTCTTCAAACACTTTTTTATTTTTCCCACCCTATTTTCCACATTTCCCTGTGCTCTCTCTCTCAAATCTGTCGACACTTTGTACCACCAATCCACCAATAAATTCCTCTTCCACTTAAACAAAAATTGAAATAATCACCCTCGCAGTCTCCTCGAATCTCAAACAATTTCGACAAGGGTAACTTTGTTTTCTCCCACGATTTTGAACTGAAAAAGAAGTCAACGCCGAAAACCGACGTTAGGTGAATTTGTCAACAACAAAAATGGTAAAAAGTAAGGTAGTTTGGGACAAACAAGTTTTTTATAAGGTAGTTTCGCAAAAACTTGAAAGTTAAAGATAGTTTGGGACATAAAATCCACATATAAATATTTAACTAATTAAAGATGGTCTTACCAAAAATGACCTTCAATTAATAACACTTAATTAAGGTGGGAGGAATTGTTAGGAGTACTTGATAACGGAGTATAAGTATAACTAGTAGGTAAGTACATCAAAAAGATTGTCCCTTTTTCTTGAGCTCTTTTTCAACTCCCGGGAAACTTCACCACCTACTTTACTTTAACCATCTCTCTCTCTTCTCTCCGTCAACTCCTTGAAAAAACGTAACCCACGCCATCACACATTCACACCCTCCTCAGTCCTCACCTCCTCTCTTCTCCACCTCTTCAACTCCAAAAAAAACCAAACACAACCTTAAAAAAAAAACAATTTTCACTCTCCAGAAATGACGGTAGTAGTAGTAGTAGTTCACTCTCCACCTCCTCCTTCTAGCACCTTCTAAATGCCACGTGGCAGACCCCAATGGCGTTGCGAAACGGCGGACTCGAAACCGAAGAAGACACCCAGAAAGTGGGTCAGACCTTTCGGGCCCTAGTGGAGAAAGCTGACCGGAAGTTCTCCCGGGTCCGGGACCTGCCCGCGTACGGGCCCGGCCCGAACCCGACCCGGTACATGAACAAGGTGTTCAAGGCGTACACGAAGGTGTGGGATTACCAGAGGAAGAATCGGGCCAAGCTGGTGGGTTCGGGCCTGCAGAGGTGGGAAATCGGGGAGATCGCGTCTCGGATCGGGCAGCTATACTTCGGGCAGTACATGAGGAGTAGTGAAGCAAGGTTTTTAGTGGAGGCGTATGTATTTTACGAGGCAATTCTGAATCGTGGGTATTTCCAAGGTGGTAAAGAACATGGTGGTGGGGTTAGTGTTAGGTTTAAGGAATTGAGGTTTTTTGCCAGGTTTTTGTTGGTTGCTTTGATTTTAAATCGCCGTGATGTTGTTACTTTGCTCGTTGACCGTTTCAAGGCTCTTGTTGATGATAGCCGCGCTACTTTTTTGGGTAAATTTTTTCCAATTTCTTATGACCACGATTCATTTTGTTGCTGTTCAACTTATGATTTCTAATTAGGACTAATTTGATATTAGTTGATTCTATTGTTAGAATCATTATTATACTTTGTTGTTAATTGATTGGGTTTGATGTGGTTTGTATTGGGTTCTTTAGTTTAGAGGAACACCGGAATTTTTACTTTAGAACATGTTTTATTGGGAGCTTTCTAAGTTGGTTAATTCTGTGAGGGTAGTATTGAAGAATTAGGTTCAAAAGAATTCTACATTAATGTTTGGTGTGGCTCTGTATGTGCTAAAATGGGAGTTCATATTATTTCTTAACGTTTAGGTGAGTAAACAAGTTAAGGTTCTCAGCTATCTAAGTTCATTGAATCCGTTTTGTATGAAAACTTTGGTTAAGAACCCGTACGGCCTTTGCACTTAGAGAGAGAGAGAGAGAGAGAGGGAGGGGGGTTGGTTTGACTGGTCCTTAGCTGTGTTTCACCTATTGATGAAGGAATACGATTTGTTTCTAGAGAACAATTGTCCTTTGCTGATATAAATAAGGTTGGTTGTCAAGTTTTCACCTGGAATTTTCAGCATTTATTGGTGCAAATTATGACCTTTTCGTTCAGGTTTAATTCACTTTGTGCTGCTTGTGGCCATGTGGGGATAAATTTTGCGGAATCATTGCCAGTTTCTGGCCTGTTGCTTGCAATGATGTTTACAGTGGAATCATGTCTATTCTGTGTGAATTTGTTTCCACTGAGTGTTTGTTTTGAATTTGTCTTCTCAGGAAACTAATTTCAAAGAATGGAGGCAAGTGGTTCAAGAGATTGTTCGATTTGTGAATGTTGATAAGCCGTTCCCAAATGCTCGGCCTTTGCGTTACTGTGCCATGTTTGACACTCATCCAGACTCGTTGCCATATGTGGCTCGTTTCCATGCAAAGAAAGTTTTAAAGTTGAAAGATGCAGTGTTAACTAGCTATCACCGGAACGAGGTGAATGCTTTACCTGGGTTGACTTTGATGGCCACCTTTGGTGGACTCGTTGAACTCTCAAGCTGAGCTCTAAACTTAGGATCACCTGACTGGTTGCTGTGTATGTTCCAGGTTAAATTTGCAGAATTGACGTTAGACACATACAGAATGCTGCAATGTTTAGAATGGGAGCCAAGTGGATCATTTTACCAAAAGCATCCAAGTGAACCTATTGAAAATGGTATTCACAAGGATTTTTCTGGTACTTCTGGTTTAATTGACATAAATTTGGCTGCTGATTTGACGGATCCCACCTTGCCCCCAAATCCAAGGAAGGCAGTTCTCTATCGTCCAACAGCGACACACTTGATTGCTGTGAGTATCCAAGATATTGCACTTTAGTAGCTTTTGCTGTTCTGAGTTCCTGGGTGTTTATTAGCTGAATATATATGAAGATCAAGCGTAATAATTTGTGCTAAGAAATTTAAGACTTTGATTCACGGGAAGCATGAATTTTTGCTTGCTACTGTTGGCAAATGTCGTATATATCTTCATTTGATATCTGTTTTACATCTTTGAATTCGGAAAAAAAAAGTAACTTATTGTTCAGAATGGTGATAGACCTCTTATTGCTGTCTAAAATCTTCTGTTAGGAACTCTTTTGATGATTATGCTTCTTCGGCAGGTTATTGCGACAATGTGTGAAGAGCTCCCACCAGATAGTATTATGCTAATATATGTGTCATCATCTTTGGGTAACTTGGCTTCTTTTGAACATCATTTATAATGTATAACGTGTTTGGGTTGCAAGCTTCTTAGTAGTGTGGTGACCCATGACCCTGTTCTTTTGCAGGAACAACTAGTTCCACCAGCACGGACAGCTCTGGCGGCTCTAGAAGATTTTCAAAGAGTAAAGTGTTGTTTTCAGCTGCCCGTGATCAAAACACGTCTCCTGGAGATAGCAAAAAGGGATATTTAAGTGGTTATTATGATAATTCCTTGTGTTTAAGTCCACGTGGAATTAGAGGTGTGCACCTTACAGAAAGTTTGTCTTGTCTTTATTTTATGAGGTTATAGAATTTTATGGTTTGGGTGGCTTGAAATTTTACTTGTTAGATTTAAGTATAACTTAAGAGTATAATCTTCGCATTTCAGGTGCAAATTACCTTTATCCTGGAGACTTATTACCCTTCACTAGAAGGCCTCTTTTCTTAGTTATTGACAGTGATAACAGCCATGCATTCAAGGCAGGTTTGTCAAAACTTGTTCTGACTAGATAGGCTATGACTAATGACATTGAGCTGATGCCTAGTTTTCTGTTTGTTTAACTATCCCAAAATTATCTAACTTATTTCTTTTGAGGTGCTTATGCTTTGCCCTTCTGCTCTGCAGGTTATTCATGGTTCAGAAAGAGGGGAGCCATCAGCACTGTTACTATCCCCATCAAAGCCATCATTCAAGAGCCCTTCTAATGCGGATGCAACTGAAAATGGGAGTCAGTTCACTCTGTTTTTGACAGCTCCTCTGCTAGCATTCTGCCAAGTGGTTGGCCTCTCTGCGTCTGATAGAGATACAGTGAGCTTTCAACAATCACTTTGAATGTTTTTTCTTTTTAAAACTACTTGGAATTTATTTTAACTTTGTATTGTTCGTATTAAGAAGTAATAACGCACAATAATTTCAGGACATTTATGATGAGGCTGAAAACATAATTGCAAATGCCTTTGCTAAATGGGAAATGATGTTATGCTCGTCAACAAAAATTGATCTTGTTTGGGCTCAAGTACTTCCAGATCCTTTCCTCCGTCGCATTATTCTTAGGTACATAATCTTGCTCCTTGATTATTTTTAGTGAGGCAACTTTTTTTTTTTTTTTTTTTCCTGGTGGACCTTTTTTTTTCTTATCAAGACAAGGTTCAAAGGTTTAGGACTTGACATATTGGGGTTGTTTGGTGCAAAACTAGATAAGTGGACTGAAAATATTCACTTAACTAATTCTGACCAAATTGCTATTTACACTATGGAAAATTTACATAGAGCTGGTTAACTATGGTTCTCTAGAAAGAAGCAAATCTTCTATTATCTTGATTATGGTATAGTTCTATTCTGCAGACCAAGTGGCATGTCTATATACAGTTGAGAACTTAAGATCACCTCTCATCACCACCCCAAGAATAAAGATGAAGGGTGCGTTCTCTTAACCTTAAAGAAAAAGTTTAAGGAAAATAAGTTCAGATTAAGTCCAATGAGTTGCAATAGTTCAGATAAGTTCTAACTAGGTTTCAATAAGCTATAAAAATAAGGTCCAATAAGTTTAAATGAGTTCCCACCAGCTCAGTTAAGAGCTTATATGTTCTGATAAGTTCAGCAAAATTCAGGTGGAGATACACACCCAAAAGGGATTGATGTCGCTATCTTGTTGCAAACTCCCCCCGTGCTCTTTCACAAGTTATTTACATGTCATTTAAATATTTCTTTGTAGGGAAACTTTGAGCTTATCCTCCTCTTTTTCTCTTTTTGATGCTATTCAGATTTGTATTCTGCCATGCCGTGCTATCTCTCTTTCACTCTCCTGATACAAGGGATTCATATGTGCCTAATTGCTTGCCACATCTTCCGGGTTTTGTATCGCCTGACGCAGAAGCTGTTGAGTCGTATATTCATCGGCTTGCTGAGCACCTCAAAGTTTCTGACTGTTTCTACAACATGTAATTGGTTTAAAAAAAAAAAGATGGTATCTTGTCAGCACATTGTAAGGCTTACTAGACTTCAAGTTTTGTTAATTTTCCAGTGTGACGCTCCCTGAAGATACTGTTTCACTTTTCGTGGTTATGGCGAATAGAGCTTCTGGGAAAGGCTGCACTACAGAGCATTTGGAGTGATGGCACTTCAACTTATGGAAAGTTGTCTTTAGGTGTCATTGGGCGGATTCTTGTTGTGGTATACTATGTGAAAATAGTGTGTAGATGTTTTTTTCTTCTTTTTTTAATCTTTTTTTAAATCTTTTATTTTTTTTACTCGGAAGTGGATATTAGCTTAATGTTCTAGCAAATTGCTGTTATTGTGTTATATTTCTTAATAATATTTATACAGGAAATGCTAAATTTCGTCACACTTCTGTACAAGAATAATTTGAACTGAAGCAAGAATGTTGACTCATCTTTTATTTAGTCATGTCTTTATCTCATGTATATTAGTAATTATATATCAAACCAGCTTTTGAGCTTGAGCGATTATTGATGTCTTGGCCTCTTGGGTTGCGTGGCAATAGTCATGACCTTGTGTGTGAGATTGATGATTGAACTTTCTTACTTCCTCCGTTCTGTTTAAATGAAAACGTTTGTTTTTTCACGCAACTCAACGCGCTTCTTTAATCATTAATATCTTTAGTTGTGCACACGTAAAAAATATAAAAAAGTTATAATTTGATAAGATGCACGGGGACGAATCTAACAAGATCCCACTCGATTATGTTTTTTTTTATATAATGGCGATAAATTGGAGTGAAAATTGATCAATAAGTAGTGTTATTTTACCCAATATTTCATTTAAAATAACGGAGGAAGTATTTGTTTGTATTGTCCAAAAAAAGTTTTTTTATTTATATAATCTTTCATTGTTATGGCTATTCATTATTGTTTTGTTTCGAGAGGAAGGCTCTGCCTTTTTGACCGAATAAATGGAAATCTGCCTGGTTCGGATCGCCCGCCCGGTTCGGTTGAGCTATTCAGCTCGGCTCGTACTACAACTTATTATTATTATTATTATTATTATTATTATCATTATTATTATTATTATTATTATTATTATTATTATTATTATTATTATTATTATTATTATTATCATCATCATTATTATTATTATTATTAATATTATTATTATTACTACTATTATTATTACTATTATAATTATTATTATTATATTATTATTATTATTATTATTATTATTATTATTATTATTATTATTATTATTATTGTTATTATTATTATTATTATTATTATTATTACTATTATTATTATTACTATTATTATTTTTATTATATTATTATTATTATTATTATTATTATTATTATCATTATTATTATTATTTTTATTATTATTGTCAAATATAGTTTTGTATTTTTTTTTAAATATATGTCAAATATAGTTTTGTAAATATAGGAGTAGTCAAATGTTTGTAAATATAGTTTTGTATTTTGTAAATTAGGCAAGTCAATATTTTGTTGCTTAGTATTAGAATTAAATGACGACGTTATCATCTTATTCTACAAGATTAAGCGTGAAATATGCTATTGATTTTGTATATATTGACTCGCGAATGTAAAGAATCTTGGAGGAAAATATTATATTAATAATATTATTACTTCATATCATTATTATTCTACTTGTTATTATTAATATTACTCAATTCATAAGAATATTATCATTATGCATATTATTAGTATTAGTATTAATATTATTATTATTATTATCATTATCATTAATATTATTAATTATTATCATTATCAATGATGATAAAAATA
>CANSZD010001363.1:0-132500 GCA_947648045.1 Beta corolliflora
GACATGGATGGGTTCTGATGACCATTCATGTCTGATACATTTTGTCCTGATTTTGTACGCTAGAGTTACTAAGATAATGGGCACATCAAAAAAATCTAGTGTAGCCTTAGTTTTGAGAAGCAGAAAAGGCTTGGAAAGAAAATGTTATGAATCAATCCTCACCAGGTATACTTGCAGCAAATTATATTTCTTTGAAAGGAGAGACAAAAGGTTGTTTAGGAGTCCAAAGTAAGATAGGCGTAGCGGGTTTAATCATTCAAATTTCAACCCTTTTGACTGAAGAGGAGTGGATCAGGATCATGTAGTTCAGAAATTTGTAACGCAAGCTAGGTTTCTGAGGTATTCAAATTTTACTCCGGCCTTCTTGTTCTACTTGTATTCTGAATTGTACTTCCCTTATACTGGCCCGGTCCAGTTAGGCCATAAATCTAGGAACAACTAATGCTGAATATTCGCTCGTCTCACCCATTTATCAATTTTGATTATTCGAGGATAATCCCAAGTTTGAGAGTGGACCTTCTCAGAATAGTCCCAAGTTTTATTCTTCTATACACAAAAAGACAACACTTAGGACTATTTTGAAAAGCTCCCTAATACTTGGGACATTCGTGAAAAATATCAACTTGATATTTTCTCCAAAGTGGGTGAAAGTTGAAATTACATATAAATATTTCTAAATCTAACACGATAAATCTGCTGGTTTATGAATTTTGCTTTAGCACCTCTCCTCTCAAGTCTCAGCCCTCAACAGGAAAAGTCTGATAAGTCTGCGTCTGCAGAAATAAAAGAATGAGGGTTCAGAAGATTCCCAACAACTATGAAAAAGACAAGATCCTAACTGGGCAGGAACAGGTGCTTACCGACCCCCCTCGGGAGGATTCCAAGCAGATAAGAGCATGTCAGACTTTGCATTTGGCAAGCAGTTTCTTACAACCAAATACTTTGTCATTAAATCTAGCCACACCAACATCTTTGTAGTCCCTGTCAAAGTCATATATCATGCAGGGAAAAGTAAGAAACTCATCGGCAGCTCAATCACTTTCTTGCCTCAACATGTACGATGTAAACAAACCAGATGAATGCAAAAAGTATGACTGAAGACTGGGGATGACTCTCAAGCAACATATTCAGAAACTAGGTCATTTGAAGAGTTGAAATTTTCCCATTAAAGGGCTTCCTCAACTTTGTGAAATTAGATACTGTAATGAATCAACCTAGGAAAAGGGCGCTTTTGGTATTACATAATTAGTTAGTTTAGTGGTTACTTGAAGAATAAGTTAGGGAGTTAGTGGGGAAATATCTTTATAAATAGAATAGATTAAGGAGAGAGAAAGGAGGTTGAATATTGAGTTGTATTTTGCAGGTGAACTTTTAAGAGTTCAATGGGAGAGAACAAGCCTCTCGAGGCAAGCAATCACTATCTCTATTTTACTGTAACCAGATAATTATCAATCAAATTCCATTTAAGTCCATAATCTTCTTCTCTAATCTGCCCTAAAGATGTTAGTTCATTTCAAGTACCGTTCTAACATACAGAATGTTATTGTAAAAAAAATATCAAACGGACAAAGTAGCTATAGACAACGGGAAACCAAGCAGTCCTCCCTTTAAGGAGTCTAACTATGTATACTCTTGAAGGAATCTCTTTAAAAGCCCCAATAGACACACCCATAACACTGCATGCAAAATAAAATAAAAGAAAACCACCCATTCTTACATACTTAAGTGCCATCTCATTTATTCTAGAAAAACTAATTTCCTAAATCCCAACCATAGCGGGAAAACCAGCAGGCCTCCCTTTAAGGAGTCTAAGCTATGTATACCCTTAGAGAATCTCTTTAAAATCCCCCAATAAACACACCCATAACACTGGCTGCAAAATAAAATAAGAAAACCACCCATTCTTACACACTTAAGTGCCATCTCTCCTCCTTATTCTAGAAAAACATATTTCTCACCCGTCAACCATAAGTCCATAACTGCTCAACACATAACTTGAAAGCGCATTATCTAGAAAATATTTTCAACCGTCACAGCTCCCCTAAAGCTAAAATCCTTGTAGATGATCTAAGATGGTGATAGAACAAAACCATTGCCCTTTTCAAGATAAGCAATTTATTGCATCAAAAAGAACTGTCACAATGTGATGTCTTCCTCTATCCCTTTTCTGTTTATTTACTCTGTACTCTTCCTCTCTATCTCTGATTTTTCTTTTATTTCTTTCTGTTATACATGACATAAATATGAAGAAAGCTTGGGAATCATAAATAACTAGGGGTCATGATTAAAAAGCTCATCATCTCGTACTGTACAAAGTATTTACTCACCATTTCATTGATCTCAGCTTCAGCAAATGATTTACCATCGACCAGCATGCTCCAAACTACTTTATTAATTTCACGAGGTGCGCATTACTTAAGAGGGACTTTTATTCTTCTCCTTTTCCAGCAATCTCAAATTCAGCTGCTTTCTGCAAAGCAATCCTTAATGATGCCGATGCCTCTTTTCTTGACTTACGCACATTCCCAAGTTCATTCTTCAGCCTTTGAACCTACAAAGAAAACCAGACACAAGTAAAAAGAAAAGTAATTTAATAGTAATTATTGAAGTATTTCTAGCGAGCATATCTTTCAAACACATAGAATAACCATCAAGTAATCTTGCTATACTCCAGATACTATACAGGTATAAAGGAACTGGAGCTAACAAACCACATTCCTCCTAGGCATGTACTACCATGGCCATATTTATAGATAAAGAAACTGAGACTCTTTAATGAGGATCTCTGTACTATTTATATTTTTTTTTTTTTTTCGGTTGCAAGGAGTGCAAAATTGACATTGGATACCATATTAATACAAGAAGCATCAATACAGGAGAAGCTGTTCATTTTTACCTTTATATCTTTTCCAGCTGATTAGCGGTAAGTGAAAAATCTTAGGCTACTACAAAGTAGGCAAGCACCAGCCTTGCAACAGAATCCAGCAGGTTAACAAATTAAAGAATTTTCTATACTCCATTTTAAAAGGTTCCTTAATATCCATACAAATCCAGTTCAGGTTGCACTGATCAAATGCCACCATCTATACAAGGATAAATTTGTGAGGAATACTGCTTCAAACAACAATAAGGCGTATATACTCCCTCCAGTTCTTTTTCTTTCAAAAGAAGCATTTGAATGATTGAATCACTTTGACACATATTAAGAACAAGACTTGTGAACCATAACCAGTAAATTAATTTATAAAATTATATACTTATTTATTTAAAAAGATACAATTATTTTTTAAAAAAAATTAAAAAAAATTAATTTTAATATTAACATATTACAACAATAGATTGAAATTATAAATTATGGAAAGATTATATGATTAAAATATTAACTACTTTCCATATTGTCTTTTTTTTAGGGTACTATCCATATTATCTGGATGATCCAAGTTACTATGATTACATAAAAATTATGTGATTATATATGGTTAGTAATATCAAACATCATATACTTCACTTTATTTTTAATTCCTTAAGAATACATAGAACTTGGAACTCGGAAAGAGGCACCAAGTGTCGATTTCTGTCTGAACCTACTCAGCTTTATATAAATATAACTAGATTTGATTAAATTTAGTTGAAATGACACTTTCAATGCATATTGACATTTAATATTCTAATAATTGTATAAAATTACCTATAATATTGTATTAGTATCATAAAGTAATTGATACGAAGGGGATAGTTGATGCAAATGGGAGAAAATTACTAATATTGCACAGCCATCAGTACCAAAACATATAAGTAGCATCAGTAAAGAACTTAATATTACGGTAGAGCTACTTGAAGGTATTTGGTAGCTCACCAGTGTGAATCTTCCACCAGATATCATCCATAACTCGCCTTCTTTCTCTGGGCCTTGGTCTCCAGAAGCATCAGTACCAAGTGATAATTTCATGATGTCGTCAAGAAGCAGCTTTTGTTCACGCTCTTTATGTTCAAGCTTGATTTTAGCAAGTTCTACTTCTTCAACACCGTCAGGAACAACTTCGTCTGCCTCTTCTTCGACATCATCATCATCTTCAGAAGGATATGTTAGACTACTCTTCCTGGGCCTGCACCAGAGAAAACCTTATCTAGCAACAATTATGAAAGACATATGCACCTAAAATAACTCTCTTAACAACTTTCAAAGCCTCTGGACATTTTTTGTTGTTTATGCAGAAAGACACCAAGGAGTTGTGGCCTGAAGCAAGTAACAATAATCCTCAGAAACACGAATTCATCTGAAAAGAAAAAAAAAACAGAACACGGGACAAGAAAGTAGATTCTAATGCAGAGAGCAGATCAGTGATCTGAACCCAGATACGGACCAACCTCCACTGTCAGAATTGATAAGTATAGTCACCCTAATTTTGATCAATTCAATGGATTTCAAGCCCACATGCTCTCAAAGTTATCCTCATTGCATAAATTGTTGATATAGTACATCCAAGATGACTTCCACAAAAATTCTCCCAAGTTCAGAATTGGATCAAATCAAAGTAGATCTCTAAAGTCAACTAGAGAAAAGGCAGGTACAGCAATGGTGGTTTTGGCCATTGGTTTTTAAAACATCTTCCTGTAGCAAGTGGCAACCAGAGTGCGTCATCATTAAAACAAATTTTCAATTTTAAGTTTTTTCTCCATGCTCATCTCTCTTTCATTGTAGCATCAATTGGAAAGGAGAGAGGATTTTTGTTCCTTTCCACTTCCTTCTTTTTATCCAAGAGGACATGAACTTCAAGAGGTAGAAAGGAGAAGAAATGCATGTACATTATGGTCCCAAACCTCGGAAATATATTACAAGCGGTATTCCCTTTATAATGACATCATGTTCTCAACCCTGCACCATAACCCAGTTAGCCAGGAAGGTTGTTGAAAACATGAAACTCTCAGAACTTGTGATTGTGTGTGTCACACATGCTTATAGATTTGAAGTACTTCTCGAATATACAAAAAAAAAAAAAAAATTGACTGCAATTAAATCCTTAATAAAAGCCATTGAACGTTCAAAGATGCCCCGGAATTAACAAAGAATCATATCACAACTAAAGCACAAAAAAAAGGACCAAGTAAAACCAATATAAAGGATGCCTTCTTTTCCACAAAATGTTTTAAGGATTTTTAAGGGAAAAAATTAACTCATATAAGAACTTTTCCCTATATACTTTCTTAGCAGTACTATGCATTTTCAACGAAGTAAAAAGTCTTTAATGGGCAGTGTTATAACCTTCGATTACAAGTGTCCTACTAAACTATCATTTACTTCTTCCTAGTTACGAAATGATGGGCCACTTGCCCTCCAGATCAAGGGTTCACTTGGGAACAGCCTCTTCACAGTTGTAGAATAAGGCTAATAGAGATTCGAATAAAACCACCTCCCATACTCTGCTCTCTGGTGGGAGTCTTTATTAGTCATCGGAGCAGCTGTATGGTACTTTCTGGTAGTAGCATCACAATTTTAAAAACTTGGTTGGAATTTCCCTGGGTAGACTGGAAAAGTGGGATAAGCATGGATATGCAATACTTCCATACTTACAGATGATTTACATTTTAAAAAGGAGAAATAATATTGTGCACTAAGAGATAGTGCTCCTTTGGACTAATATTAGTCTAAAAGATAATTTCCAAGTAACAAGTAGGAACAAATTTCATACTTGGGAGGTCTTGCAAAGAGAAGATTGGTTAGCACGTCCAACATGACTTGAAACTGCCGAGAAGTCATTGTTGCTGTGATATTATGTGAATTGAAAATCAGCTCTTTCAGGGGCTTCACCTGCAGTAACATTACACAAGAAAATGTAAAGCAATCACATGATTGCTTCCAGAAAATGGCAGGTGAAATAAAATCATAATACTTCGATGTCAGCAACATTGATAGTTTGAATTACATATGATGCTGAAAAGCATATGACACAGAAGATTTAAGTACCTTTAATTCAGGGAGTCCCACCTTTATGCCTAGTATAACGAAAATACATGTCGCAGGGCATAAAGACTCTTTCCAGTAAAGCACCAGTACGTTTGACTTTAGGAGAGCTTCTACGAATTTTTGGAAGCCACTGCAGCCCTGCTCCTGGATCAACGTCAGTTGGGGCAACATGAGCCTGTACATGCTCCAACATCGCAGATAACTCCATACGTTTCCATGGCATTTCCGGTCCAGATTCAGGAATCTGTATACTTTCTGAACCGAGTGCTTGTTCAATCATCTCAACTCCCACTTGAAGAACTGAATGGAATGAACGTGCTAAGACACGGCCACTTACAGCAGCAAGCAGAAATCTACCCTGGTAGACCATAAGGAAAATATCAAAAAGCAATAAAAGAGTCTGACTTCCAACTGCCTAGATAGACGACAATTAAAAACCGTGCTAATGAAAAAAAGGCAAACAAGAGTGAAGACACCAAATCTTGTGTAGATTATGCCGTTACTACAATCTATTGGCAATAAAATTTAGAGAGTTCTCTTGTGACCTTATTTCTTCACATCACCCATGGCCAGAACTAATTAATCAAAAAGAAAAACAGCTACAGGCCTATAGCAGAATATGAAAAATGTACGAGTCAAATTCATGCACTGATTAGGCCTAATATGGACATTATAATCTAGATCATTGCAGTTACAATTAATAAAAAATCTCATTGTTGTTAACAAAAAACTCCTAACAGGACAGACAATAAGAAATTACATCAAAGGAATGCACATCTTCTTAAGCGTCAAACATGATATGCACAATCAGAGATTTCAAAATAGAAAACCTTCCAAACCTTTGGACGTATAATTCATATATAAGTATAAGACTTGCATATAGTAATAAAAATCTGTTTTACAGGCTTCATAGAATTATCATACAAAGGTTTGGAAAAAATATTGAAGTGAAAATTTTAATCACTTTCTTCGGCGGGTTTTCAGTAGAAACAAAAGCCAACTTTTGAGGAGTTCACGTCCCTGCATTAACCGACAATAAATTTGACTTTCATGTAGCCATTCTAGTTTCTACTGTTTAGGTTCATGACATGTTTACAGAAAGTGAGTATCACCACCATCAACACCAATTCAATCTTGGGATCAAAAGATGAATGGGGAAAATCAAGTATTTTTATTGGAGTGACTAGAAACCTAATACTACACACATTTCAGCCATGGTTTGAAGTTCAAGAGGCAATATACATTATTCTGATGTGGCAAAACCACACACTACTCCTGAAAGAAGAACTATAAAATCAATATACTACTTTCAGTAAGCTTGACACCAGCTATACAACCTGAACATACTGTTTTGTGATGGGAAACTAATCCATATACAATATTCCGTTATTACAGCTATATAAAGGGAAAATCTCTCCTCCTTCCCAGTTCCCCCTCCCCCCCCCCTTTCCTGTCAGTAATTTCCCATGTTACTCGAACTTAGATACCCATGTCCGACACGAGTACGTGTCTAATTGTTTGACTCATCTATTTTGCGAAAAATCTCCATGAATTTGGCTCAATGAAGTGTCAAAATACCCATACCCATGTCGGAGTCTCAAGGATCAAACACAGATACTTCAGGTAAAATGAGAAGTCCGAGTAACATAGGTAATATCTATTGTCAAAGCTTCTTTACTCTGCCGAACAAAAAAGGGGGAAGGACAGATGCAAGAACGATTAATAGTCATCCATGTTTTAATCTACTCAAAGCTCATCATCTTCAACCTATCTGAGAGAGGGGAGCAGGCACAAGGTACCAAGAATAAAAATGACATGAAACCTGGCCTGAAAAATTCAGTAAAATCAGAGACACCTACAATCCAGGCGAAAACAAAATAGCACATTGACAGGTACATTACTGATATTGCGGAAGCAAAATTCACCTCTAATGATTCCAGATAAACCAACAAATAAGTGGTATCACTCAGAATGGTTAATGTTGAAGTTAACCTCACATGGAAACTACACAGTACATGGTGAGAGAGAGATGATGCAAGAATTTAACAAAGAATAGCCATGAAGCGCGAAAGAAAAGCAAAACAAAAATGTATTACCTGGAAATGGCCCATGTTAAAAATACGGACCATTTGTGTCAACACCAAACTACTATTGATCAACTAAAAGTTCCAAGACTGATGAAGCCCTTTTCTCTAATGCAGGCTACTTTAAGGGATAAAGTTGTTTTCTACGCCTCTATCCAAATTCACTCCTTGGGACCCTTTACAAGTTTACCTCTTTTTGATGTACACCATGAAGGAAATGCAATGTCTTCCTCATGTTAGTACATGACTTCTTGCCCTCTTTCGATATACAGTATTCATCTTTTTATTAATTTATTACCTTAACAATTAAAAAATAGGGAGCAAATTTAACTAACAAACTACACGAGCTTTTTGGCTAAGTAATTGAAGCCAGAATTTGTAAAGATATTGAAAGGAAAATTTAGGCTCACAAAAGGCCTTACATGCAATAAAATGCATAGCATATGGTGACTCTTCTTTTAACAAAAGCTCAACAGAACCTTAAGCGCATTGGTCCAGTGTCTGCAAAAATCCAAGAACTTACATTGGCTTCTTCCGAATGAAGATTGAATTGAGGCTCAATAACATTGACCATAAAATGACGAGTCCCTTCCTCCTCTGAATCAGTCATGTTTACACTATTTGCTGTGAGAAAAGAAAAGGAGACCTTGTTACGAAACTAATAAATAGACTAGTCATCAGGGAGCTACATAGCATTTTGCTTATCTCTTTCCTTCTATTGTGGGCAAATTAGGAGAGGATGTAAATTAAAATATTGCTTGCAAATCAGTGCATTATTTGGAATTCAGTTAAATTGAACAAATAAAGTAAAAACATCCAAGAACATTGGTAACAGTAAAAATCAAACCAACAACTGTTAGTAAAGATGTTGTACCGATAGAAATAGCCGATACACTCTCTGTTTTAGCAGAATGGGATGGAGAAGAAAGTGATGTTGAATTTTCCTGCTTTGGGGAGGAGGAATTTCCACCACCACCAGCATGATCTTGCGGCTTATCCATCTCAGCAAGTCTTTGCTTCTCTTCAAGAAGCTTTCTCTGGGCGTATTGTCGAGAAGGAGAAGGCTTGGATGGAGCAAAGGCTTTAGATAATCCACCAACCCAGGACCAAACAGCATCTCGGTTCTCAATATTCCAAAGAAGCTTAAGGCCGTATATAAAGACCCGCTGACAATTGTCAGCTATTACCACATTATAACCATCATCGTCGCTGGGATCAGACCGTGTATGCTCGTCACTGTCACTTCCATTCTCAAACTCAGACCTCACATATGTCATCTCAAGATTTTTCCTTCCAGCTTCTTGCCAAGCCAGCAATCTTGCAGGATCGGCCTTTGGAGACTGTTTTCTTATGGTAAAATAATCAGATGATAACAAAAAACCATCATCACGAGGCCTTTCCATACAAGCACCTGTGTGATTGCTTTTTTCATTGACTCCTTTATCCATAGAAGCAGATTGCGAGTTTTTCCTGGTCATCTGAACTACTTTGGAAACACTAGTACAATCTTCTCGGTCCAAATATGCTTTGGGCACATGCAAGTCCAGCCCTTGATAAACAAGATCAAGAGGCTCACGCTTACTCTCAAAAGTATATTTCTGCCTCCCCCGACTATTACACATTTCAAATTTTAACTTTGACATCTTGAAAGTGAGTCCCTTGGCAGGATCATCATTATCCAATGGCATGTGCTTAATACAAGTCGGTGTAGCATCTACTCGAAGCATAAACTCTGTCATCACCCTGTCTAGTGACAAATTTCCAGACCTTGGAATTCTTGGAACACCAAAACGAGGCCACCTAGAAAAGGTACGCAGTTTATACGGAGGAATGTAATTCATATTCCAGAACTTCACAATCCATGCCAAATCATGAGCACCAAGTTTTATGATCGGATAACCACCTTCCACATCATGGACTGAGGCACTAGCAGTACAACCTGCTGTCGTACCGTCCTCAATGCTAGATGATTGTGATGTTTTCTCAGAAGGAAGTGGTCTCAAAGAGAAGTTCCACCGCAGAGAAAGAGATGTAGATCTGAAGGGGTCAAAAACTTTCTCACGACGTTTCCCTTCATTAGGCAGTGCAAAAAGATAATGATTAAGTGGAGTTCCAGAATCACACTCCCAATCCATATTAACTTCCAAAGTGAAAGTTGGGGTTTCAATAACAGGAACAGCTACACCAGCAGGAAGTTTCAAGCCACGACTTTTCGCCAAATTTTCCAGGCAGCTGGTCAAAATCTTGAAGTCCTTAGCAGAGGTATAAATACGACCATCTGACTGATGGATCTCCATGTTACCCGTCAGCATTTGAAGCTTGTCGTGCTTCTCGTAAGGGTCAGTAGTTGCAAGGACAATCCAACGGGTTTCAGAAAAGAATAGAGACACATGTCCATGCATGTAATTTCTTACTTCATCCCACCAAGGCAAGCTTTTTTTCTTTTTTTGGTGGTGCAGCGGGAGGATTAGGATTTCTGATGCTCAGATTAGCCCTGCGAAGAGCCACTGTGAAGGCATAGCTTATATCAGTAAAAACAGGCTCGTGACCTACTCCAAATGAAACTTCCCCATTCTGAAAGTGAAGGGGAAGATCTAGATATGTTTTCATTGGTGGCGTCGTTCCACTTTCTGAACGAAGCAAATCAACTTTTCTCCAATTCCCAACATACACATCTTGCCGCATTTGAGGCTGGAATGGAGTTGCCTGCAGTAAATCATAGAGAGAAATATATTACCAGACAATGAATGATACAGCTTCTATAACCAATATGCATAGCCCTACTAACCTTTTTATCTATAGCACATTGTGAACCAAAGTATAAACAAAATAAAAGAAATCCAAAGCACTAAAAGATACAAAGGGATAGCCACAGAAAAAACCAAATGATAAACAATCTTAATTAATAAATTTCAAATGATATTAGGTCATAGCAAAAAGTACTCCTATTGAGTTTGATAATTTAGGTAAGTAACCTTTTTTTCCATTCTCCCCCCTTTTTCTAATGGCTGGCTCCACATTATCGAATGGCAAGCAAAAGGTATTAGGTAATAGCAAGAGAATATCAAGAGATATTATATTAGATATACATCTTGGCAAAAAGCAATTTTTCATCCTTACCTGCTGCGCTAGCACCAAGCAACCTTCACATTTACCAGAAGTTGCTGAAAAGATGGGAAACGTATAATTTCTTATCTGAACAGCAAGTGTACCAGTCCGTAAGATCATATTGCTTCCATACAGTCTAGAAAATGGTATATTATTCTCTTTCGCAACGGGGTCAAGTCTTTTGACAACTTCTATCATTCCCGCTTCACCACCTTCAATTTGTATCAAGGTAAGATCCAAGTCTGTGGCAGCAATGGAAAGAATAGAAGTTCTAGACCTGCTGGGCCTGAAACCTGCCTGAAATTCCTCCCGACAGGCTCCAGAACCCTCAGAGGCCACAAGTTTCTGGCATGCCTTGTAATACGACTGGAATGACTGCTTATAGATGTCTTCCTCTAACTTGTGTACGGCACAAGGATCTTGCAAATCTAAATCAATTCCATCATAGTTTAACCTTTTTATTGAAGTGGAATCACTAGTATCAGCAGCAGTACAATCCTCACCATTGGAGACAAGTTCTTCCAGAAATTGTAATCGAACAGCTAATTCACGGGCCTCGTTCTTCAGGAGCTGGTAATGCTCGTCAAGCCAGCCCTGCATAGGCTCCTCTTCGATATCAGCCGTCAACTTGCGTATGCAAAACTTGACACTTCCAAGTTTTGAAGAACCAGATTTCTTAGGTTTAGAGCTCTCGTTCTTAAATGGAAAAATGAGTTTCTTTTTTGCAGCCATTATAAGCTTCAGTGCCCGCAACTGATCCTCAACAGAATCATCAATGGCACGTAACTCCAACCTGTATGGCATACAAATGTGTACATCAAGGCCTTGAATAACCCAATCCCATGTTGTGGTTAAGGTCGCATCAGGGCCATTTGAAGTCTTAGGAATGCGAGAGATCTGCATCCGACTACTTCTGAAGATTCTACAACTATTAAAACTGAGCATTAGCCCTTCAAGGAGCACTCCAATGCGGGCATTCTCAGAAAATATTGACTGAACTTTTACCATTGCTTCAACTCCATCTCCGGCATCAGCTGATATGCTGAGCATTTCAATATCAACGGCAAATACAGATTCCTTCTTCTTAGGTTGTTTTTCTGCATACCCAGATTCTGCACGTACTTCCTTCCCTTGTTCAGGTTGAGTCGTAACAGGGGGAACGCCTGAGTCATCATCCATGGCTTCTTTAAGCTTTTGGTTATGTACTAGCAATT
This sequence comes from Beta corolliflora, assembly GCA_947648045.1. NCBI lineage: Eukaryota > Viridiplantae > Streptophyta > Magnoliopsida > Caryophyllales > Amaranthaceae > Beta > Beta corolliflora. The sequence continues at coordinate 12,372 of CANSZD010001363.1, forward strand.
TTAAGTATAACATAAGCTCAAAAAGTGATATATGCATATCTGGCTCCCCATCGAACTGCAATGTCAGTAGCACTGAAAAGAGAGCAGACAGCTATCTCTTTAAGGCCCCCAGATCGTCGAACAAATTTCGCATTTTGCATATCAAGCAGTAATACTTTAGACCCAAGATTATGATCATCTGGATGCTCCTGGTAAATTGACCTAGCTCTTTCAAGTTCCATCTGGGCAGACTGTTTGTCCTTGTTGAAACACACACTGAGATGTAAGATCTCAAGTGATACGGAATACTTTAACTTTTTGCATTCGTCTGAAACCGTGGAAAAAATATTTGCAGTTCTTTTGGTGCCATCAGCTGAAACAGTGACCACAAATCGCCCCCCTTGTGATCCATAATTAGCACGCTTTGGGTCTTCTACAATGGTGTTTTCCAAGCCAACATCAGCACAAAAATTAATGGAACACCGTTCAAGAGTAAGTTTCAAAAGTCGCGTCCCTTTCCCTGATGACTTTGATGAATGTTTACCCCGAACTTGATTTTGTTTTCCAGCAGCTGACATGTTTTTGAAAAGAGCTAACAAGGACAGAGAAGTTACTATAAGAGATTCCGCGTCTCATGGTGAAATAAATACCCATACCAGTCACATCAACAGTAAGAGCTAATATAGACTTAGGGCTGCCTTCTGGAAGTTTATCAACATCTTTTTGCCCCAGTCAAGACTAACTTTTGCTACATGCAGTAAACATCCCGAGTTAGTTTCCACACCAAATAGACATTCCTTCAAGCATTCTTGATACTCATCAGCAAGATGCAAATTCAATTCACCAAATTCCGCATGTACTGCAGTTCCCTTGTTAGAAATATTATTCGCGAACACATGTGAAGATTGCGAGCAAGCCTATCACAATAACAGAATAAATATAATTAAGTAAAAGCAATTATATACTTTTAACATTTTAGGGATAGGAACTTGACAAATCAAAAGTTAACAAGGGGACCACTAAATGTAAGAGGAAAAAGAGGTTTCTAACAATGAAACAAAGAAGACGAGTTAGACACTATCATAACCTGGAAGTACAAATGACACATCTGACATCCCATTTGTAGGAAGATTGCTTCTTACCCCCAAAGGAGAAAAATAAATACCTAAACAAAAAAATAAATTTTTGTTGCTCAAACGGCTGCACGAGCCTGTGCAGTTCAGCCATTGACCAGTCCAAACATAGCACCGGGAGGGAGGGGAGAAAGAAAGAGGGAGCTTTGTGGAAGAAAGACACGGCGTAAAGGTTATTGCTGAAACACATGAGCATAAGTTCATCAAAGCTAGAGAAGAAGACTTATGGATCAGAGACATCCTCAGTTCCCCTTAAACTTTCCACATATTTTCAATTACAATATAAACATCTGGAACTATAGCCATTACATGGGAAAAAAAAAGAGTAACAATTAATTAACATAGTAGCATATAGGGCATGCATGTCTAACCAAAGTAAAATATCCAGTTTCTCCTCTCACCAAGATAACTAAAAGCAACCAATGTCAAACATATAGACATATACAAGTACTCCTTACATGATACAGACATAATGGTTTAATGTAAAAAGAAAAGACGTATATCGACTGCTGCTTACATGGTACAGAGGCAAACCATTCATATTGTAGAGAACAATGGTCATCTCGGGAGCTGAAACTGTACAGGTCCACATGATAGCCTTGGATTCTTTGGACTTTGGCTTATCAACTGATGTAACTTCTTCTTTAAGCACCATCTTTTTCTTCTTAGCAAAGTGCATACGTATCCATGGTTCCAATCGACTCAATATCATGTTACACTGAGTACCCCCGAGCTTTACGTCAATCTCAGCCCTGACAGCTGAAGCTGGCTGAAATCCACCACAAATTATATAAGAGAAGCACACATATACATGAGAAATAAGACATTTAATCAAGCTTCCTGTTAGAAAACTACAATCATAACTGACATTAAATGGCCACATTAATGCTAACTAAAGGAGAAAATGGAACATATATCCATCTATATATATATATATATATATACATAGGGTTAGGTTCTCATGAGAACAATCCTTATATGAGAACATGACAACACTTTGTTATAATCCTTTTTAACCAATATATAATCCATTTGGCTAATTTATAACCTTTTTTCCTAGGGGAGCTAATTTCCCAAAAGGATTATATTTCAGGAAAAAGGATTATGATGTACTCCCTCCGTTTCAGAAAGTTCTTCCTAGTTTGACCAATTTCCTCCCACAAAAAGATTCCACATGGGAACAACAAAAGAAAACAGATGGAGTAATATGTCAAAAAAGGATTATATTCTCACTAAAATGGAATATACTTCCGCTGTTCTCATGTTCTCATATAAGAAGTGTTATGATGTGAACTTTATTCTATGTATATAATTATATATAGAGGGTTAGGTTCCCATGCGAACAATCCTTATATGAGAACATGAGAACACTTTGTTATAATCCTTTATAACCATTATATAATCCATGTTTGCTAAATTATTATTTTTTTCCCTTGCAGAGCCAATTTTCCAGAAAAATATTATATTTGGAAAAAGGATTATATTTTCACTAAAATGAATTATAATTTCACTGTTCTCATGTTATCATATAAGAAGTGTACTCATGTTCTAATATGGCATAGTTAATTAAGGACATTATTCTCATAATTGATATCTAACTCCATATATAATTCCATCTTACTCCCTATCTCCTTAGATATCAATTATGAGAATTAAATCCTTAATTGACTATGCCATATATATCAGTTTTGTTGAGCAAATGTAAAATCAAATAGTTAAACCTATGCACTTGGTGCAAAGGTTAGGAAATCCCTTAAAGATATACTATCAATCATATATTTAGATATGTATGATAACCATTCTTCTCCATTTGTAGAAAGTAAAGATCATAATAATAAGAAAAAGATTTAGGCGATAAGAAATTTGATAAGGAAATCAACCCATGTCCCTTTGGTTTTTACTTCGTACTCCATTTAATACTCCAAGATGTCTTACCTTTAAGTACTAGCTCCGGATATCATATCCCTCCGTCCTCAATAAACTCTTGTATTCATTTTTGCGTGGTCCACGAATAAAATTCTTGCTACCTTAAATAAAAACCTTTTCCCCACCCAACCCATGTGATGTGGAACCAGTCAATCACACACCCCCCCTAAAACTAAATCTATCTCTCACTCACACTTTCTCCATATCTCATTTGATGTGGGCCCCTCTACTAACACTTTCTTTAAAGCAATAGTTTATTCATACTTTAACATTATCTAAAAATGTCCACTCCCCTTATTAATACTCTGTAGCTATTAAATGCGTGCCCAAGCGTAACAGGTTGTCTATTTGAGGAAAAAGAAGAGTACAATCCTTTGTGCACACTTCTTCTCAAGGCAATATTGAGAGAGAGCCCAAAAAAAATGTTACATCCCACATTCTAAAACTCTCTCCAAATCTGACTGCATTACCCATCTGCTTTTGGCACAACGATTAAAGAGGGAGTATAAGGTGGGTCATTTTTATAATATTAGAAAAGAGATAAAAGTAGATATGATTGAAGATAGTGGATAACTTTTTAAATAGATGTGATTGATGATAGTGGATAACATTTTATTGAGAAGAGATGAAAAAGTAGATGTGATGGGGTATAGTGGGTAATTTTATAGTATTAAAGTTCGAGATGTGGTCCCAACTCCAAAAAAAAAAAAAAAGAAAGAAAGAGGAAACGGGTAAAGTATTTAGAGACATCCTAAAATTGCAAAACAGGTTTTTAAGATGGAGGGGTTACCAGCTAATTCCCAGTGTCCTCGTGTACGAAGACAATCATATTGCTCAAAAGCTCTCCAGTGATAGGCTCTTTTTGGGCTCTATACTTGACCAACAATTTCAAATCAAAAGTCATCAATACCATTCTGGACAAGAATGTGCCACTGCTGCCAGTTCGGAAGTCATGGTAGGTTCAAAGTAACCTAGAAGGAAACCTCACCTATATGGTTCATTCATATGCAATTTACAGTTCAAGAATCAAGAAATACAGAAGAAATGCCAATATCTTCGCCACTTAGGACTGGGTAAATCCCATGCACATTCAAATCCCTTCCAAGTTTGAATATTAAACACATGCTTTGAATGCAAATGGCCCTAATATTCGGGAGTTTACTCATTAATAATGAGTTATATGGCCAAAATTTTGCATCTCCAGAAATTTATCCTCTGCAATGCTCCTGATATTCCAGCAGACCTCAGTAAAAGCACCCCATGACCAACACCAACCCCCCCATGAGAGAAGAAACAGATTGTTTCATCTCACAGGTCGCAGCAAATTCTGCAACCATTTGCCACACATCTTTTTCACAAAACCAACATTCTGCCTATTCTCAAATCACTGGGATAAGTTCCTACTACCATACTGCAACACTGCCTCCTAAATGCAGAACAAAAGTATACTTCCCACTTCAAAGTATCCACACATATTCTGAGTCTCCTCTATAAAGAAACCCCCAGTCTCCTCTCCTTGATCAACTAACTCTTTGCCTATTCCCAGAACATCTGGGATAAGTACCCGGTTACCTTGCGTCTTAAATGTAGAGCAAATGTATGTTTTCTACTTTAAAATTCCCTCACATATTCCCAGCCACCTCCCATAGACGTAAAACTAAAACTTCCATGCACTTGTGACTTCTATCACTTAATGTGTTCCCACACATCCATCTCAACATATGCATTTCTACTACCCCCATTACTCAGACTTGCATAATAACGCCTGTCTACTAGATGTCCTATTCCTTCTAACCTTAAAGGTACGCCAGGGTCGCAGAAAATCCCAGTTCCCCTCTCCATTCAAGTCATGTCTTGGTCAATATTTCCATTCCTCTGTAAGATCGACCCAAGGTACTTCAAAACGCTCACTAATGGGCAACTCTTTTCCATCCAATGTTGCTACATCCTCCATCAAATCCATCAAGTTATAAAGTAGTTAATATACATACAAGTGCAGCATAAATTTCGAGAATGTTTTCAGTATCTCACCAGTATAGGATTTAAACTACTCAGCAAGTATCATGTGCTTTTTTCTTTTCCTACAGATCCTAGACAGGCTAATGGGATTTATTTGCTAGTAAAATCACATAAACAATATAACCATCTTGGTTTGTAAAGAAAAACAGCCATAAAACTACATAAGAGCTATACCAAATACAAGTCTGTCAGAATTACCTGTAGAGGGATATAGACAGAAGAACCAACATTGACCCGCAGTATTTCCAGCATAGAAGTATCACTATCTCTGAAAAGCTGAGTGACAAAAAACATGAGGAACACGAAACGGTATATTAGTACATAGCAACTAACATTTAATGGTGATTAATCATGCATGGCAACGTTAGCACATTAAAGCCATACATGAATTTCACTGAAATCCAATTGAACGTCGAGGCGTGTACTCTCCCCACCGTCTTCACTGGTTCTTGATTTGAAGCCTTTTATTTGAATACCTTTGATATGATTCTCCACTGAAAGATCTTGTCCTCGATGCTCAAACCTTACACCCAATTTAGGCAAACTGAAGGATGCCTGCAAAAGTAGCACATCCTCAATAACATAATATTCACATTCAATCCCTGAGGTTAAATACATTTTTCAAAATAAGGTTAAATACTACTCAAAGAAAAAGAGGGAAGAAAACATATAGGAGTCAATAGTTCTTATTAATAAAAGGCCTAGGTTCAGGCTAACATCAAAGAGAGATCTACAAGGCATATATACACGGATACACCTGAAAGAATAAGAACTCAATGTCATTTGACCAAAACTGAAACAAGAGAAACAGAGAAAGATTATTGGAAGAACCTAAGCTCCAAGAAAATAAAGGACCATTAACAATACACGTAGCCAATTAAGGAAATAGAAAATCAATCACAACAAGATTACTATCTTCCTGCAGCACAAGCCTAGAATTTAATATCCCGAAGACACTTGGTAAGAACAACTCAGGTAGGAAATAAATTTAACCGACACAAGTCCAGATTGCCAGAGTGTAACAAACTCAAAATACATGTAGTACATGTGTACCACCAAATAACAACAAATACTTAACATTAATAGAAGATAAAGCACTGTGTTCAAGTCTGTTACTCTTAAACTGGGGCCCCGCCAGCTTCCCCCATCACTCCAATGGCACCGAAGATGAAATAGAGAGTCCCTATATAACCAAATCATAAAACTACACCCTCCCCAGTCCACAAAGTACAAACTCTAAATCACATCTCCTATCACTTTATTACTCAAATAAAAGCCCCACCAGCTTCTGGTACGCATCCAACTAGCTCCTTTATCTCATTGCAGATCTCTGGTCTGTTAACCACTACCTCCGTGTCTCAACCCACAATCTACATGCTCATTGTCAAAGGCCAGAATCTCACTAACAGCAGCCACTCAGCCCTGTTCTTTTGAACTTATTTTGGCTGAACTGAAATTAAATTAACTGAACTGAAATTAACTAAACTTAACTGAAATTAAATTAACTGAACTGAACTGAAATTTACTGAAATGAACTGAAATTAACTGAACTGAACTGAAATTAACTGAAATGAGAGAAACTAAACTGAATTGTATATTTAATTTTCTAAAATAATAATAATCGATAATAATCAATAAGTATTAACATAATATTATCAATACTTATTATTATTTATTATCATTATTATTATTGTTATTATTATTATTGTTATTATTATTATTATTATTATTATTATTATTTATTATTATTAATTATTATTTATCAATTAATAATAATAATAAATAATAATAATAATAATAATAAAAATAAATAATAATAATAATAACAATAATAATAATAACAATAATGATAATAATAAATAATAATAAAAACAATAATAAAAAATTATGACAATAGAAATATAAAAAAATAAAAATTATTGTTATTATAATTATAATATTAATAATAATAACAATATTAATACTTCCTCCGTTTTTTTTACATGTGACACTTTCCTAAAACGGAATGGTGCAAATTACATGTGACACTTTTTTTTCTTTCCTAAATAAGTAAGTTTTACCCTATTAAATTACCATCTTACCCTTACTTATCACAATTAACAAAAACAAAACCCCACTTAATTTAACCTAATTTATCCAAAATTAAAAATTAACAATTAACCACCACCCTCCCCCACCCACCCCAGCCAGCCCAACTCCCCCACCCCCCACCCCCCCCTCCCCTCCCCCTCCACCCTAACCCAGCTCCCCACCCCCTCCCTCTCCTCCACTCCACCGCCCCTTCCCAGTCGATTTCCCCCTCCCCTTCAACCTCCGCATTGCCCCCCCCCCTCCCCTCCCCCCCCCTCCCGATTTCCCGGCCCCCACCCCCTCCCCTTCGGATTCCCAACCCCCACCGACTCCCCTTCGAATTTGCGCTAAAATCTTCGCCGGAAAACGGCCGCTGGAAAACGCGGCCGAAATCGCCAAGCCAAGCTAATGAATATTCCGGCGTCGTCTACGATTCTTAATCGTCGAGGATTGAAACGAAAAGCAAAACGAAACAGACCTCGCGATTCTTCCGTCGTCGACGATTGAAACGAAAACTAGTTCCTTGTGCGCGGATCTGGAATTCTAGGTGAGGGCTTTGAAGGGGAGTCGAAGGGGATGGGTGGGGGTTGGGGAATTTGAAGGGGAGGGGGGGACTGGGGAAATCGACGGGGGAGGGGGAAGGGGTGGGGGGAGGGGCCGGCGGTTGAAGGGGAGGGGGAAATCGACTGGGGAAGGGGCGGTGGAGTGGAGGGGAGAGGGAGGGGGGGGGGGGGCCGGGGTGAAGGGGGGGGGGAAGTGGTGGGGGAAGCTGGGGTGGGTGGGGGAGGGATGGTCCCCACTCCCTTTAATCCCCTACTTACTTTTACTTAATCCTCACCCCAATTTTTTTCTAGGTAACCGTGTTTTTGAAAAGTGTCACATGTAATAAAAGACGGAGGAAGTAGTAATATTGAAAACAAAAATAAAAATTAAAACATTAGATAAGATTGAACTGAAACGAACTGAACTGAAATTAACTGAACTGAAATTGACTGAACTGAACTGAAATTAAATTAACTGAACTGAAATTAAATTAACTGAACTGAAATTAACTGAACTGAAATTAACTGAAAATAAGTCCAAAAGAACAAGGCCTCACTCCTGCTGCGTAGGTCCTATTATATACTCCAGCAAGCAGGTTCTCCAAGAATAAATTCCTACAGAGCTTATATAGTTTAGCTTGTCAACCTATTCACTGTGCGAGGTTCTTCAGTTCCTGATAGATTTTAGCGTGTGAAAGATATATAGAGAACAGCAAGCTAAATCCACTCCACTATACCCGTTTGCCTTCTTTAGTCTGCATTATTACTATTATTTACCTTCTTCCAGTCATTTATGGGGAAATTAGAAAGGAAAAATTAGGCCTAATGGTCATAAGGTAACAGCCTTTTGCTTGTGTAAGGGTATAAATGATTAGCTCTTGACCACCCACAAGCTTCCCTCAGCTGGATCATAATCAATGCCTTCATTGTCATTTTCTGTTGTTGCTGATGGCACATCTGCAACCAGTAGTGCCTTGACCATTTTTATCAAGCCAAAATTTGCACACGCCAACCATGTAGGCTGTCTAAACTTTAAAAAATCATAAAAGAGCCTCTACGAACTTCATAGAAAAAAGATAAAAGCAGAGGATGACATTTTTCAATAAAATTCCTTTTTTATGAAAGGAGCTTCACAAGTTTTACCTTGAAGTTAGAAAGTAAGTAAGCAAGAACATTAAACAGCAATAGTCTTTTTTTATTAGAAGTGAAAATGAGATATATTAGAAAGCCACCAAAATGTTTGTACTGTTAAGTCTTTAATAATTGAATAAATCGGAAATTTAAGGTCCAAGGGTATATATTTACTGCTGCAACTTAAGTTGGAATATTTCTCAAGCGATTCTCTCCAGCCACTTCAAGAGCTATCAGGATGCATAAATTATCATCAACTACCATTGTGTCAAATGTGAATCACGCCTTCCACATGTTGTAAAGTATGGAGTAGCATAAACAAGTAATGACTAACGAGACATAGTAACTGAATTTTTAATGTAAATTAACCAAGATCACCAGTTAGAGCAGTTTAAACAGTCAGCAGTAACAGCATGAAACCCCAACAACAATAAATATATGAATATATGTATATCTATATATTGAAGGGTCCATAAACCTTACAGAAAGTACTTGCAAACTATCTAATGGAAAATACTGACCTTTTCTGGAAAAACAGTAGAGAGTTTGGTCATTGGCGAACTTGCTTCTTTCGTGGGTGGGATCTTCACATCCCTGTTATCATCATTTGGCACAGAGGCTGGGTCAGAAGTAACAGCAGATTTACGTTTCTGAAGCAGCTCCTCATTGAGATTCATTGAGATTTCACCGCATGAAACATCCACATCCTTGACAACTATCCCGTATTCTCTGCACGAGACCCCAAATAGTTATTTGAAAATTGATTATACAAACACAAAAAATGACTTAAACAAATCTTACATGACAGCAACAGACAAACTCAAGATCCCAGCAAGCAGGCCATCTTCAAAGGCAGGGTCTCAAAACTTACTTCATGTATGAGAATAATAAGCAGCCTACATGATCAACAATTTATCCCCAAAAGAAAAGACAACGAGTAGGAAAGCCCAATACCAATGGCCAGCTCACCCACCTCAGGCAGAAACCAAGCCGAGCTCACATAGGTCAGCCATGCCAATGGCACAGATTACAGAAAGTCAGAAGAACCTATCTAGGTCATGAGGTTTCGAACTTTCAACGTTTCGTGGCCATGAAAAATTAGAGGGAAGGTAAAGTGAACAACATCAAACAAGCCAGGGTCAAAGCAGATTTAATAGGTCAAAAAGATAAGGAAACTAGTACTTCTCTACCAGGTTCCAGCAAAGTACTTCCCTGCGTGTTTCCTCATTCCAGCAACTCAGCCCCGACCCAGATCAACCTATAGCAATTCCCCGAAACAACTAGACATGCTTAAAAAGCTCTAAACATACAAGCTAGCTACAAAAAAAACTGGGCATCAATAAGATGCCACCCATTTTCGCCCATAAAATAAGATGCTTCATTGTTCTCCAATTTTCTTCCTCACTATATATGGCAGGAAGGGACTACAACAAAAGGACGGAACTAATATTCATAGTCATCCCTCATTGAGTTCGCCATTAACTTCCAACAATTAAATTTTTACAGGTCGTTTTATAAGGCCATTCAAAATTACAATCATTGGCATGTCTCAAAATTATCCAATATGCTGGATTTCCTATTCGAAGCTCCAGTAAAGTAAACTACTGTCAGACAAGAATAAGAGCAGCCAATGAGTGTCAAGCCCTAACTTAATGCAAGGCTAACAATCACTCATCCTTTTCTTTAAATAAAAACTGGAAGACCCTCATTCAAGACGTACATAGTCACAACAACGGAATGCTCACAATAAATCAGAGAAAGTTGTGGAATTGCCTCGTGTATGCTCTTCTTCTCCTCGTTAACATCTCAAGAAAAATTTTATATATTACATGTATCTATATATGTATATATATCTATTCAGAACAATATGCAGCAGTAAAATAATTATTAGTACAAGTTGCAGATGTGCACAAGTATCTACCAGATGCAGCCATAGGGGGCAACCACAAAAAGATGAAAACAACCTAGAATGTAATAAGAAAGAAGAGAAGAAAAAAAGAGAGAAAAAGTTATCGACCTGTTGTGCCCAAATTCACAAGAAAGAGACAGCTCCTCGCAGTTAAAGGAAGAAGAAGGCTGATCCACCAATGGAATGGATGACTGACTTGCAACCATATATCCCTCGTCAATATTGCTTGATGATTCATCGTTACTGAACCGTGGTTCTCCCACTTGAGCAACAATAGGTGAAAGGAGCAATTTTATGAAGAGACTTGGTTTGGCATTGCCACTTTTTGATATATCCACTCTCAGATCCTTTATTTCTAAGGTAGCCTTGGGTGTCTGCAATGTTATGATCACCAATTGAGACAAGACAATATTATGTAAGTCCAAGACTAAAACCGGTCAGAGCGTTCTGGCAAAAGGGGACAAGAGAATCAACAAACGGAAGCCAGAAATAAGTTGTGACAAACAGAGAAACTTTTCGCTACCGGATAAAGGACAGCCAGTTGTCAATTGAAGCATTGTTTGTGAACAAAATTAAAACACAAATTGCTTCTCAATGCTGTAAGGAATGACATGCTACTTTTTTACTCTTCGACTTTCTCTAAACTCTAGAGGACTCCTTGACAATTTCATATACATGTTTTTTTCTTTTAATACTTTTTCTTCACAAAGAAGAAATAGACATGAAAGTTAAGCAAACAACATACAAAGCTAATTAGTTTTCCTTCCTTTAATAGTAGATGAATACACCTAAAAGATGCAGTTGCAAGGTTCCAATAGAATGGCATACCTGATATGTTATACTTCCTCCGTTTCTAAATACATGCAACATTTGCATAGTAACCACTATTCATCTACCAACCTTATCCCATATTCTCTCACAAATATATAAGAAAAAATATAGTCAACATTCGTCTTAATGCATACTTTCATGGTATCAACTTTTTATAATTTTTACTATACATACTTAAAGATATAAGAAACAAAGTAGTGCATCGGATAGCATGTACGCAGGAAATGTTGCATGTATTTAGAAACAGAGAAAGTATGTCAGGACTCAGGAATGCATATACACAGCATCAGTTGTTAACTAGTTATTCTTTGACTCCTAAATAAGATCATGAGTTCGACAGCTGTTTACACTCTTGCTTCTCTCTATGAGTAGTGCCCTTCTAAGGTAAAGCTTGCTATTTCTTGGTCCTAGTTCTCATATCGTAAATGGGTCAAACCCCCTTAAAAGTATTTCTATTTATGCATATTATACCTATAAAAAAACCACAAACACACATGGAGGAGAATTCTCATGCAGCAGATTATCAAGGCTTGCATCAATCACACAACCGTTCCTTCAATATATGAAAACAAATAAAAAATCATGCAACAGCGCTCATAGGCTCGTAGTGGCGTATATTTAATCTGCCAAATCACTTATGTTAAGTTCAAAATAGACAAACTACACCATCTAGAATCATCTTCAACCTCCCATGATTTTAATTTAGCTTCACACGTTACTACAGGCCATTTCTTCCACAGTTTCACCCTGTTACAGCCAAAAAAGTTTCACAGTTTCACCTTGTTACAGCCAAAAAGTGAATCATTCTCGAGTTTCCTGTTGTGTGTATTTGGTCAAAAAAACATCATTCATTTTACCAAAAGTGAAGCTACCTTCATCAGAGATGTGACTAACCACCCTCCACCCTCTCTCTCTCGCTCACCAATTGAGGTTCTCTCTCTTGGGCAATTTATAATCAAGTTTCACACCATCACAGCAGCTAACCACAGCCTACCCCAAGAGGAAGACCAATATTTAGCCAGCACAATAAGCACTAGAGTTAATACAAAAACCAAAATGACAGTCATCCCAGGGCCTTGGATTTCACTCAACCAAACCCATATCACCAACCCAAGGGGGGGAGAAAATGAACAAGATGCATATATATACCTGTAATAGATAGTCACTAATACAGTTGACCGTCAATTCTTTTAATTTAGATTGAATGTGTTCAAGGGAAGAGGGGAAGAGTGAGAGATGAGTAAAAATGAAAATATAAATGCAGATTATAGTGCTTGGAAGTTTTGAGGAAGCGGGAAAAAGGATGGAGGACAAAGATAAAGTATTAACCTATACTTCCTCCGTTTTTCTTTACATGCACCATTTGTGTTTGCACAAGGACCAAGGAGAGGAGAGAGATAGAAAAAAAAACATGTGCTAGGAGAGAGAAAGAGAGCATATATTGCCAAAAATAGAATATGCAAGTAAACAGGGAATTGCCAAAAGTGGGAAACGATGCAAGTAAAAGAAAACAGAAGAAGTAAGTGCTAAGTGCTGGTTTCCATCAAAACAATTGAGATTTGATACGAGGTCCTCAAAGAATTCATGGACAAGACTTATGACCTCTAGAACAGGCCATCAGGCTAGTCACTAGTGATCATTCATCATAGACCTGACCCCCAGAGGAATTCAGACACCATTGTCCTAGAACTCATAAGCATAAGTTATAGCCTTAGCAATGGGCCTTTGGACCGAACATTGTGAACTGCATCTAGGGTTCTTCGTGATTGCACTTAACAGCCTTACTAGCCACAACTAGGAATTATGTATAGTATTAACTACAACTAGAGATGTAATCACGATTCAAGGTGATGCTGTGAGGCTTCCCTCAAGTTAGACTACAACTTGAGATGCAATCAGAACCTAGAACATGTTACCTCAATGACACTTCATATCTGTACGAGGACTAGATGAGTATGCCAACATGCCATGCAAGTCAAACAACCTTTCTAAATGAAAATAACAGAATATAACAGTCAACAGAAGATCCTAAATGTTTCATTACAATGCTTAGAAGAATCATGATATGAAACGGCTACCTTTAAAGCCAAATCCGTCACAGAGACAGATAGGAATCTGGCAATGTTAGCTATAACCATCCATTTTCCCCTCCCTGCAGAACGGGGTTTACGGGACTTAGTCTTCTGCCGTCCCTTAGTTGTCCCTTTGTTTGACTTTGTTGTCCTCGTCACAACTTCTAAGTCGCTTATCAATACTTGCAGCTTTGGATCCCTTGAAAGAAAACCAACCCCAAGTTTGACCAAGGACTGACGTAAGCTGAGTCTGATTTCACCAATGGAGACCGATTCAACAGGACCCTGTGAGTTACAGAATTCAGAACTTGAAGAAATAATTAAATAAAAAAAAACACTGAATAGCAAAAATATTGATGCTTTCATATAAAGCTGTTCACTCTATTCTCTGACTACCCAATCCAGCCTTATTGAAACAGGGAATGCACTGAAATGATTTAAAAGTAAGACTTCGGCACTTCGCTCACTAATGTGTAGTGCGACGCTTCCAATTACACAATACTAGAACAACATCATGATCAATATCCATGCACAGTCAAATGCATCCAACATTGAAGGGCAACAAAAATCATTAATTATCATATCCTTTGCTAACCTAATACATTTATACAAAGGCCAAAATCGACACAAAATAATACGAAAAATACCTTATTGAATTTCACCACCACATCCCTTAAACATTTCCATCCACCCACTCGAAATGCAACAGATGCCCCCACAACACGACTCAAGGCCCAAGCCACCAGCCTCACCACAAATCTACAACGCACAAAACAAACATTAGTTGATAATTAAACCCCTTCCATGTGATTAAGTAAATAAATACATAATTAGTTTAATAAGTGTAACTTTCCCAGGTTAATACATAGAAGTTTTGTTCGTTCATAAGACAAATTCCACGAAAGTACATGAAAAAGGACAACGTTACCCCGATTGATATACAAAAAAACTGATATTAGTGGGCAAAATTGTTTGTATAAGATATGAATAAGGGAAATCGAACTTAGCAACCCCTCCTAGATAAGTAACTTCTTATATTTTACAACAACCTGGATTATATTATGCAAATCACACATTCAACTGGATTTCACTGAGAGAATTCCTTCTCAGGCCTTGCACACACCAATGGTCACTCTAGCCATAGCCTAAGTTGTTACCTTAACGACTAAACCATGAGAAAGGGATGTCGAAGGCAAGGCTCATTGTGTAATGTCTTTAATCAAATGCCTAGTGGCATGATCAAAGCTCATGATGTAACCTATTTCCTTCATCATGATAACAAATGAGATTCGAATCATATGCTTCCATGGGTTTATGTCAAAGCCTATCAAGAGACAATAAGACACAATAAGACACAAGAGCAAAAAAGAAAAATTAGAACCAGTAGCTTTAAGCGCATTTGTCATGCCTCATGGGAACTCGGTTCCTTCAGCAACATGAAGTTCCAAAGGAGTTACCAAACAAAAAAGAAGGTTGGGTATATAATACACAGAATGACAGAAATTAGAGTTCCCATGACTAGTTGCATCCAACCAAACAAGAACGAGAGAAATTCATGGGGTTCCACTTTTCCATGATAATTCTTTTAATTGTGCCCCCCTCCACCCCGAAGTAGACGAATCCCACAAGAAAGATGGCAAGGAGGGCTGGCGAAGTACATATGGAACTACGAACAAAAGTAAGACATCATTGCCTTGGAAATTAGCATTAATTTGTCCACAACAACAGGATTAAAAGTTAAGTCCCGTATACCCCGTTTTCCTCCGTACATATGGAACTACGAACAAAAGTAAGACATCATTTTCCTCCGATTCAAATTACAAGTTAAGCATATATTTTTCCGTCCAGAAGTAGATGGAGGTCGGGTGGTGGACTAAAAGTGGTTAAGAAATAACTTTTCAGTATAGGACAAGTCTCTGGCTCTCTGCACAAGAAAATGCTCTCTCGAGATTAGTAGAGACCCCATGCAAAAAAATAATAAAAGTAGGGATGTTTATTTGGCCAAATGGAAATCCTATTAAGGTGTGTTGTGTGGGGATGTTTAGGCAAGGTTTGGTATCAGCTCACAAGATGTGAGAACCACCAAAATGCCAATAGAAGAGGAAGAAGAATACTTTAGTATCAAGTTAAAAAAACGAAGGAAATGAACAAGATTCTTCTAACTATCAAGTGATAGATTAATGACCCACACCATAAAGTAAGAAGAAAAGGTGATTCAACATAGACTAAGAAAGTGGGTGAGGTATTACCAAATGAGTTGGCGTTTACGTCATGAAGATCAACTATAAAAGCCATCCACCTCCTAAAGACAACTCATGGAGTAGTATTGTGTATAAGAAAAAAAAGTTCCATGACTTTCAGTGACATTAAAGAGGCTTATGAAAAGCTACTAAGGGATGTACACCATTCACATAAAGAGTGGGTCTTCCAAACATGTCGACACAATTAAAAGTATGTAAAATGACGTGCAAGGAAGTGCACTTGTGTAAAAGTCTCGGAATATTTTCACATAACAATTGGGTAACACCAAAATTCTCCTATGCGGCTGTCAACTATTTGCAACGATGAGATGATAACAAGTACCATAAAAGATAAGATGTTATGGTGTATGTGGTTGCGATAATATTGTTTTAGTAGATGTGTCTAGAGCTTTGGTATATGATGTTTAGCTTTTAAGAAATACCATGTTTATGAGATGAATATGGTGGAGATGCATATGTTGGATGCTGATGACAAGTAATATGATAAAATATAAAATCCAAAATGAAGGTATTCTTGGTAAGGTTAGAGTAGTAGTTATGAAGGAGAACAGAAGTTGTGGTTTGGATGTATCCAAGCCAACATCGTAGGCACCACTCTCTCGAGAATAAAGAATAAGAATATTGAACATTGTAAGGATATAACCCAAACATAGGATAGTTATTAGTAACATATCATAGTTTATCTTTATCCATCACAAAATCAAACAAGTAAATTCTCCATAATGCCCTCAGGTATTTCTTTGTGATTATTCATTGCTACCCTCCTCTTGTATTATTTCGGTCTAACTTCAATATCCTCAAATTTAAGTAAAAAGTAATTTCATGACTTAACCTTGATGTCTCTACTTTAAAAAATATATCAAAAGTTTATAATAAAATTTCTACATTGAGATTTAATTTATCATTTGATAGTATTGAGACGGAAAAAATAGGAGCATTATAGTCAATGTACATAATCCCTATCATCAATATGCTTATGGACCTATATCTCACTAACACTATAGGTTAAGAAAATATCACTAGTATTAATTAAATTTTAGGGTTAGAGTTACTTTAAATAGACTTAAATAATCAAGCATACAATACAAAAGCGCAAGGATCCCAAGGGTAGATGAAAATTTTCCCAATCAAAATAATCGGTTTCGGATAGCATCGTGGATAGGAACTATATCTGTGGTAGGCAGTAGCCATATGATGCATGGAAACGGAAACGGGAAATGGATACGGAGACGACATGTAAACGGGAAAAGCCATTTTCTAATTTTACAAAAAAAAAGGGAAACGGCTAGGAAACGTCGAACAAAAAAAATTACATAAAAAATATTACATGACAATTAAACAAATCAACTTCATAAATAATTAATTAGTATTCCATACAAACTTGATTTTTATGATAAATAGATAAGAAAGCATAAATAGTATTTAGCCAAATACATATCAGTATTTAGCCAAACGGTTGTTGCGAAGAGAGGGACTACCGGGTTATTGGGAAGAGAGATGGGCTACGGGGTTTGCAAGAATGTCGACATTAATGCTCTCACGTTGTTTTCTATTCTTTTTTTTTTTTTTTCTCATTAAACAAAGGGAAAAATCATTTTCCCTTTATTTGCCATTTCTCATAAACTTTCTAAATCAAAAAACGTTTCCTCATTTAAGACACGTTTCCGAAATGTGTCTGACGCGTGTTGTGCGTTTCTGGTGTTGGAAACTCGAAACGTTAGGTCGGGGGCGTATCCGTGCTTCATGTAGCACCTAAGTGTCCTTTAACTTCCATAGAGTAAAAATTACTACCAATATGTTTACAAAGGAAAAAAGATCATCATATAAAACAGGAATTCTAAAATTTGCTATTGACCACCGGGAAATATTTTTTCTCCAACCCAATACCACTCAAATGGCACTGGGAACCTGTATCATGAAACTAATCAAGACATCAAGCAGAAGTTGACTAGAACTAAAAATCGACAAATTAATTGCATAAAAGTTACGTATTTCCTAGTATAGTAAATCTAAAAATAGAATGTTTTTATGTAATACTCTGTTAAGAAGATGGATTGACCCCAAAGAGTGAGAGATCTATAAGGGTAGATGGAGGGTTTTTTTCCCTAGAGAAGATGTCTCCCCTAACATTCATGACTTTCTCCGAAAATCTCATGACGTACGATGATGTATGACAAAGGGAGTATCCCTCTTATGTAGTGTATTTCTTGATAAGGCTTAATAAGTATAATTGAGGTGGTTTTCTAACCCTTAGGCCTTAACCCTTACAAAAAAAGGGACTTTCCCACAATAATCATGCGTGCTGCCTTCGTATGATTATTAAGTGTATGATGTGCTTGTTGGGCTACCTTAAAATTGTCAAAAACCCTAACAAATTGAAGTTCAATTCTCTGCACTTTCTAACTAGGAAACATACATATAACCCCAAAGAGGGGCCAATTGAGAAGGGAACTTATAAACCCATCAGCAAAATCAACAAATTACAGGCTTTTCGAATACAGTTTCTCTCCCAGTTCTTACTGATTTAGACCCCCTGAAGCATTGCACTTAAAAGAGAAATTTAATGGGTCTTGGTTGTTGTAACTGTTCTTAATGTTCAATAAATTCACCAAAAAGTACATAGAAATGTTGTCTAAAAACACAAAGGGCACTTCAATTTCAGCAATTCAGCTCAAATGCAGCAACTAAACCACAATGATACAAGTACCCACAAAATCAAAAACCAAAAAAAGCAAATAAATTTGTTAAAAAAAACAAACGATCACTTAAATTAAGGAGATGGGTAAGTTTACTTACATGAATATAACCCATAAAATGATGGAAACGAACAGAAATCGGAAGAGAAACTTCGCCGGAGAAGCAGACATTGCCGACGGAAAAAAAAAACCCACTTAGAAAAAAAACATATAAAATCCTATAAAATCAAACCCATTTCAAATTGTGGAAAAAGTGATCAAAAAAGAAAGAAGAATGAAAAGAGGGAAATGATGTAGGAATTTGGATGAATTGCATCATGGGAGAAAATATTGGAAGGTGGTCCTAAAAGATGAACAAGTCTACGAAGCGCGGAGATCGAAGAGGTTAGTTATAGTTATAGATATAGAGAGGAGAGAGAAAGAGGGGGTCTTAATTCTGTCATTCTGATCCGTGATGTGCTCTCTGAACAAAGAGAGAGAGAGAGGGGGTGATGACTGATGAGGGAGAAAGTGTTATGTTATTTTTCATTTTACTATATGGTTTTTTTTAGTGTCTCTTTAGGTTCTTTTTGGGTTTATTTGTGATTTTTTTAGAGGGTGGTTTGGGAGGACGTGCGTGATGTGTCCCTATTATTTAAAATAGGGGTGTCAATTTGGGTTATCGGGTGGGTCTTGTTGGCCCGAATTGGGTTCGGATGTGTTTGGGTCATATCGTATCGGATCAAACCTTTTCTCAGATCGAGTGTGGATTGCGTCAGGTCCAGTCCGGCCAAGGTGTGCTCAGGTTCGGATTGGGTATGGGTCGGACCATTACGACTCTGCTCTAATCGGTTTTGCGAAGACATAAATTGAATTCTCAATGGATTTGTGCGGATCAAGTTGGATTCGGATGGTCTTTGGTCGGCTCAGATCGTGTTCGGATGGACTTGGGTCGACTCAAACTTGATGCTGATGGAGTTAGAATGGTCGTTTATATATTTGAATTCGTCTGCTTCTAGTCATTTTCAATTTCGATCGAAGTTCGAGTCGGGACACACACGCATATGTGTGCGCGACAACGCAAGAAATATATAAATGAATAAGTTAATAACTCGACCGTTGTTAACTATAAACATATTATCAAATACATCCAGAGATTTTATTAATAACAACTTTTTAATATCCTATACTCCCTCCTTTTATTATTGCAACATTTCCCTTATTTGAAATTTCGTATTAATTGCAACATTACTAAATTTGACTATGTTTTCTCTCTATCTCTCCTTATTACATGGGTCCCTTTTTTCATCTCTCGCTATCTCTCTCATCTCCTTAAAAAATATGCAACCCCTACATGTTGCAATTACTAAAGAATGTAGGAAGTATATACAGAAGTATTTATAAGAACATGAACAAAAGTTTTGTTGATACAATTTAGGTGAATCGTTTAACAGTGATCAACATCACTATTATAAAAATTTGTTACGAGGGCGAGACCGCGAGACTGATTAAGTTTGTTAAGAGGGCGAGACTCATTCAATAAATGTAGTATTATTATTTTCGTTCATATTTATATACAATTAATTAATTAAATTCAATAAATTAAAATAGTTTTCGTTCGTATTCACATAAGTATTAGTCATATAACAATAACAAGAGTGATCAAACTCCGATCTAACGAGTTTGTTAGGAAGGGTCGACTGATTAATTTCAATCTTATAGTTTTCGTTCATATTCATATACAATTATATAAACAATATCAATATTGATTTCACTCAAAAAGAGTCATCAATATCTGATAAAACGAGATTGTTACTTTAGCGAGACTAATTAAATTCAATCTTATAGTTCTCGTTCATATTCATGTACAACAAGTCAATAAATAATTTAATCACATTAAACAAAGAATGATCAATCTCCGATCTAATCAATATTTTAGGAGGGCAAGACGGATTAAATTGAATAAGTTCAATCTTATAGTTTTCGTTCATATTCATGTAAGTTAGTAAATAACACTACTAAATTCACTTTGAACAAGAGTGATCAATATCTGATCTAATGATTATTTAAGGAGGGCGAGACTAATCAAATTCAATAAATTTGATTTAACAGTTTTGGTTCATATTCATATACAATAAGTCAATATATAACACTATTGATTTCACTTTGAACCAGAGTGATCAAGTGTTGTGTAACGAGTTTGTTACAAAGGCGATAATGATTAAGTTCAACAAATTTGATGTAATAGTTTTCCTTCATATTCATATACAATTATCCAATAGATAACCCTAATAATTCAGTCAACTAGTGTTGTTGTCGTGTTTTATTTTAAATTTTTATCAAGAATTATTATTATTATTAGTGTGTGTCGGTAATTGACATTTGTAATTAGGATCATAAGTTTATTTTCAGTAACATACGTAGTAATATGTATTTTAAATTTTTATCAAGAATTATTATTATTAATACTGTGTGTCAGTAATTGACATTTATATATAATTGGAATCATACGTTTATTTTCAGTAACATAATATGTATTTAAATGTTTATCAAGAATTATTACTATTAGTAGTGTGTGTCAGTAATTGACATTTATAATTGGAATCATAAGTTTATTTTCGTTAACATTATATATATTTTTAAATGTTTATCAAGAATTATTATTAGTAGTAGTGTGTGTCAGTAATTGACATTTATAATTGAAATCATAAGTTTATTTTCAGTAACATAATATGTATTTTTAAATGTTTATCAAGAATTATTATTATTAGTAGTAATGTGTGTCCGTAATTGACATTTATAATTGGAATCATAAGTTCATTTTGAGTAACATAATATGTGTTAAAAAAAACTAACTCCTAAAGGCTATATATTTACATTAAACATATGTTTAATAAAGTTGTTATTTTATAAATCACATAGCATGATATCTATTAATTTAATTATCTTCCAAGTTGTTAATTTTTTTTAAAAAAATAGTTGTTGTTTTCCTAACAAATGATAAATCCATCAAAATAACCTTTGGATATATTGAAATCTGAATAATCTATTGTTAAATGGGTAGGTCCTACAAACTACTAAATTCACGTTGAACAAGAGTGATCAATCTCCACTCTAATGATTATTTTAGGAGGGCGGGACTGATTAAATTCAATAAATTCAATAGTTTTGGTTCATATTCATATACAATAAGTCAATATATAACACTATTGATTTCACATTAACCAAGAGTGATCAAGCGTTGCGTAACAACTTTGTTACAAAGACGATAATGATTAAGTTCAACAAATTCGATGTAATAGTTTTTCTTCATATTCATATAGAATTATCCAATAAATAACCCTATTGATTTCACTTAACAAGAGTGATCAAGCTCCAAGTAACGAGTTTGTTATAAGTTTGCAATGAACACGAGTTTGTTACAAATGCGAGACTAATTAAGATAAATAGTTTACGTTCATATTCATATACAATTGAACAATAACAATATTGATGTTACTCAACAAGAGTCATCAATCTCCGATATAACAAGATTTTTACCTTAGCGATACTAATTAAATTTAATCTTATTGTTCTCGTTCATATTCATGTACAATTAGTCAATATATAACACTACTGAATTCACATTGAATAAGAGTAAAGTAATAATCCTTATTGGTTGAGGAAAAGTAATAATCCTTACAACAAAAATTAATACATGATTGGTCAAAACACACATAATTGGTTGAGGAAAAAACTATTTAAGGTAAGAAATTTAAATTGGAAAATATGGGATGATATAAAAGGAAGGCCAAAAAAAGCTTCCTACAACTAAGAATCAAACCCGGGTTATTAGAGAGACAAAGCAGATGTCGTAACCATGTTAGTAAGGTATCAATACATCGTTCTATTTGCAATAAAAATATATGTGTACTAAAGTAATAAACCTTATTTTGATACATGTATAAATATTTTGTTACTAGAAGAAGTACATAACAATGACAAATTAATTTACAACTTGAAAAAGTACGTGTTTAACATTCAATCTGGAATAATGCCGAAATTTAATTTCTGAAAATCATGTGTTTGAACTTCCAAACTGCAAATTCATATGTAGAATGTAAATTTGTGGGTAATGCATATGTTAAACTCCATATGTTTAACTTAAACTTTTGGAAAATATGTTCTATTTAATTTGAAAATGCATATGTTAAACTCCAATTTATGAAAATGTGAACTTCAACTTCAATTTCTGCAAAATATGAACTTCAACTTGAATTTTCTAGAAAATATGTTCTAGTTAATCTATTTCGAGAAAGAAAATATAAATATGAGCAAGTTCCCGACGAACATAACTGAATAATGTGCACTTGTATTCCGGCAAGAAAAAACGGTGAAAATTCCGGTGAGAGTTTCGAGCAAGAAAATTATGAGGAGGGAAAGTGAGGAGAGAGAAAATCTTAAAAAAAATTCTGAAGTGGGAGAGAGAGAGGAGAGAGGAGAGAGAAAATAATACATTGGAAATAAATACTGTAATATTGAATTGGTTGGGACCACAACAAAATTTGAATTTTAAATTCAAAATAATTTAGATTTTGGTTTGAAATTCAATTGAAAATTTCAAATTAGTGGATTTTAAACCCCACTAGTTTTGGCCAATCAAATCACTTGTGTATGTTGGTCCCACATTCACTTAGTGTATGTGTAGCCTTTCTCTTCAAAGAGACAAGGATTTTCACAAAGAAAGTTATTATCCTCGAGATTGCTTCATCCAGGACCATTTCGGTAGGAAATTAGGAATCACATGGGTTATTTCAGGTCGGATTTTTTAAATTTTATATCTAGATTATAGTCCATCTTTATTCGGATTAGGAATTTGTGTCTCAAATTCAGCATGGATTATACTTCTTGGTTTCATGTCAAATACAAACTATATTAGCACTTTATCAAAGTTCCAAAAAGCAAGATAGAATTTTTAATTGGTTCTTAACCATGGAAACATCAAACATGCATAATTATGCACACGTAATAGTATATAGAATTCGTCTTGGGTGTAATATGTTACACCTTAACTTATTGTGTAACAAGACCTCACACATACATAATGACAATATGAAATAGACTCTAACAAAAATGACACGGACTATACAAGTAATGACATGAATTTGATGTGATTTTACCATTTATTTCATATCATTTGAGTTTTTTTTACAAAAAGCGATGGTTTTTGAGTTGCTACACCATAAGTTATGGTGTAACCGTTACACCCAAGAATTTATGGTTATTATAACATATAATTTTCGGGTTTGGGTCAGATTTTACATATCTCCACTTCCTATAGAATTCGTATCAAGTTTTCACTTTCTATGAAATCGGATCATATATATTTTGTAAATGAAGTCGGATTTAAACGGAATTATTATCATCCCTAGTAAATGAGGTAGCTTGTAGAGGGACTTCCAGTTTACACGGACTCAGGAAACTAGACTACTATTAGTACATGTGAACTTTAACTCTGCATCTCCAAACCGTGTGTGATTTGATTAGCTCCATAATTTCTTTAGTCTGACTCAAAGTAAAGGGGGCTTATTCTAATTCAATAGTAGACAACCAACAGCGTCCGCAATGAATTGCGGACAAACCCCCAACCTAAACGCACTCACCTCGTCAGTCGTCCCCAGCTTTGTCGGACAGAAATCTAGCTACAAGGAGCCACACAACTACCTCAAATTATCAACCCCCTCCCCCTTCACGGCATGGAGCAATAGCTCAAAGGACAACCGCAAAGAGTGTATCGTCCAAAACCCTCACATTCGAGTAGCCCTTCATTGCCCTGATAATAACATTATTCTTAGCTTACCCTAAAGTTCATAAACTCGCTACAAGAATAACCAGCTCTATGCTCACCCACATCCTTACCTCGACAATAAATATCAAGCATTCCAGCAACGAATATTAAAGGAGGGGCGTACTAGACAGATAGCCTATTTTCAACTATCTCAAGCTGAAGGAGCAGAAGTCAGTGACTTTCTCACACTTAAGTAGCTCTTGAGAGCATGCAGCAATGACATTCCACTTTCCAAGCTAATATCCATATAGAAATCTTGCATCTTGGAAAGACTACAGATTCAAAGTCAGTCATACAATTTACACTTCAGTATATGAAGCACAAATACATAAAATGATAGTATAAAATATGATATTTAAGTGAATTTTCACAAGGTGAAGTCTACTTGAGATCTCGGCTCAATGGTAAATTCAGAATCCAAGTTACTGTTAAAGGCAGGTCAGTCATCGGAACTAAATAAAACTTCATAAGAACTCAAAGTAAGAAACCAATGTACTTCAGGAAGTTTGTACAGTCAATGATGGTATCAAGAAGTTGCACAACAAAAAGTCAAAAACGCCTAAACAGCAAAACCACAGATATTCCACTTTCCATCATCGTGTCAAAAGATGGCAGTAGGATTACCAGGGGATGGAGGATTTTGATTTAGCACCGACATTAGTGATCCAGCCTTAGTAACAGCATTGCTATCTTGAAACGACAAGATCTCCACATGCTCGACTGCAAGCTGCCTCTTGATCAAATCCACGTTCTCTGAAAGGACCTCCATTTCACCAAAAGGAAGCTTCAACTCCAGGGCATGTGGGCCCAGTGTCAGAGTCTCATCCTTCTTGAACCTCAAGAATGGCATGCAGTGCTTCTGGATTTGTTTGAAATCAGTAGCCTGAACGATCTCGCTCTTCTGCAGTGCTGCCATAATTTCACTATCCGGGGCAAATGTGCGAGTTTCTGAGTCAAATTTGCTTTTGAGTATTTTCAAGCACACTTCCTTCCATCCATCAAATGTCTCATTCACGTAAATCAAGCCAATTAATTGCTTGTCCTCTGTAAGCTGTTGAACAGGGGCTCCTTTCTTGTTACCCTTCTTTGAACCCATAATTTGCTTCTGAAGTAGTTTTCTCATCAGAACTATTGAATCTTGTAAATACTTGTTGGCACTCTTGAGGGTTAAATTAGGTGTATCAGCAACAGGCCATCCAGCTTTTATAGCAAATCCTTCCTTCTTCAAAAGCTCCCTCCAAATGTACTCTCCATAATGTGGGCAGATTGGAGTAAGAAGTCGTGTCTGAATGTCCATAAAACGCTGCACCAAATCCCTATTCATGCCACCAGCACCACAAGAGAATCTATATTCATCCCTAGCAGTTTGCAAGTCGTAAAAGCCAGTCTTGAGAGCTTCTCGGAACATATAGCTCTGGTAGTTTTGCTCAGTCAGCTTTACTGCCAAATTAATCTCATTTTCAAACACCCGATCAGCATAGGTAGATGGCTCGCCTGATCTTAATGTTGTGTCTGCAGCAAGAACTTCTTCCATCCATGCAATCTCTTTTGTGAGGCGCAGAATGGCCGCATTTGCAGTTTCAAACACAAAATTTGCATCATCAACACCATCACCAGCATCAGCAAGAGCAAAACGTGTGGCATCTGCAGAGAATTCCTCAATAGCCTGACGCAAAGTCCTGAAGTTCCCAGTGGACTTGGACATCTTTTCAGAATTTAGCAAAATATGTCCATTACATCTAAATCCACGAGGCCAGTGGTGCTTGTTCATAATTGCTGTGTGATTGTAAATACTAAATGTCAGATGATTCTGGATGAGGTCTTTGCCAGATACTCGAAGATCAAAAGGATACCAGTATTCAAATTCCCTCTTCATCTGACTTAGCATATTTGGATTAATATCTGATGACTGTGGATGTGGACCATCACAAAATAGGAAATCCCAGACTTCATCAGTCATCTGTTCTGGCTTTATTGAACCAGTATGGCTTCCATACATGTCCCCATTTTGCAGAAAATGGACAACTGTGTAATAGGCCATATATATGGTAGAATCAGAGAGGGACTCCACAAGGTACTGCTCGTCCCACGGGATGCGAGTCCCAAGGCCAAACGACCTTGAGCAGGCCCACTGATTAAGCCAACCCAAGGTGTGTTCAAAACCATGGCGAGTCTCGTCAGAGTAGCAATTCATATTATCCAAGCACTCCTTAGCTAACTTCTTCCATTCAGATTCTCCATAAGTGATGTACCACTGGTCTGTTAAAGCCACAACACATTCATCACCTGATCTAGACATTACCTTTTTCTCAGGTTCACTATACATAATGGCTTCACCCGTTTCCAAAAGATTACATCTGACTTTTGGCTTTGCATCCTGAACCTTTTCCCCAGTAAATTCACCAACAAGCATTGTCCCTTCAGTGAAACCCTTCAGATAAGTTAGTCTCTTTGCTTCTGCAAGCTTGTCTTTTTCATTTTGGCTCTTGATCTTCAAATCAGTGCAGACCTTCTCAGCAGGCTTATCCCCAAACTCAGGGATATTGATGATGGGTATGATCTCAAAGGGAAGTACCCAATCATCTTTAACACCAAATTTCTCCCGCAGAGCAGGTTTTGCTTTCAAGTCGTGCAGGGCCATGTAGTCATCAGGTGCATCACTAGGGACACTAGTAACTACCCCAGTACCTTTATCTGTCAAGATAGTTAACATAGGGAGAGTGTAAATTATTTCATTTTGTGCAAGCGGAGACTTCAGAGGTAAACCAATCAAGTCGTAACCAGTAAGCTCTACCAAGCAAGTAGGCTTCTCTGGGATCCTTGAGTAGCTCTGATATGCAAGATTAAGGGCTGCCCTCTCAGTGACTACAAAAACATCTGTCTCATTAATTTCGAAGGCCCCGTATTTTCCTTCAGGCAATACCCAAGCATTTGTTTGGCCATACATGGTCTCCGGCCTCAATGTAGCAGCAGCCAGATAAACTTTCCTTCCCTCTAAAGCGCTCAATTTCGCAGGAAATGGTGAAACAACTTCCATCTTGATTATAGTGTATTCTTGCGGCTGGACCCCTTCACCAGAAGCCCTGTCATGGTCTGCACAGGGTTGGCCATCAAGTGGAGAGAAGATTGCGTATCTTTTATCTTTCACGATCTTACCAGCTGCTTTAAGCTTCCTCATTTGCCACCTCACAAAAGAATCAAAGTACGGATTGATATCTGTAGTGACAAAAGAGCGCCTCCAGTCGACACCCAAGCCAAAAGCTTTTAGGTCTTCCACTGCTAAAGGTGGAAAATAGGTCAGCCACCTATACGGATCCTGAAACTTTGAGATTTCTTCATCGGTAAGGCCAAAACTTCGCATGATCTGCCACTGGTACAGCTGTGTGCCAGTTTTGGCCGCAACCTTGGACTTCTTGCCCTTGAACTTATCAGGAGCTGGCTGTGATTCTGCATTTGCAACCTCTTGCACTGATGGCTGGCTAGCTTCCTCTTCCTCGGCAGATGGAAACTCAGGCGGATTTCCAAACTGCTGAATTTCTCTTGCAAGTTTATCCGCTGCAGCCTTGATGGGCATTCCAGTGCAATGAAATCCAAAAGGAAAGAGTACATTGGCTCCTCTCAGTCTGTGGTAGGCTGCAGCAAATTCTACCTTGGAAAGCGAAAATGCATGTCCAAGATGCAAATACCCATTCATATATGGAAATGGAAAGTTCCCAAAGAACTTTTCTCCATCACCAGGTGGCTGCTCTCCAGGCTCAGACACAAATACATCATGTTGATCCCACCAGGTCCGGACCTTTGTCTCAATCTCTAGAAGGCGATCCCTCCTCACAAAGCTTTTACCACCCTCCGCCATGTTGTTTGCAGAAGTCGTACAGAAACTGTTCACAAGAAGAAAAACAAAAAGACAGAACTACATCAGAAAATAAAATACAAATTCACTGACATTACCAACATTTATTATTGGTAACCAAGCAAGCCATTAGTGTAACCATCCAAGTTAACAGATCATCAAGAAAAAGCAGCAATCGCATCTGGATGGACCAATTGACCAATTGAAACGGTACTTGACTGTATGATTGTAGTGAACATAGAGAAATCTTGTATGAACACGAAGCATTGACAAAATACACACAAACCAAACTTTCTCCCTCTTACAAATCAGTAACACTGTTTCTCAAGGTCATAAATAGACCATTAATTTTTCTCATAATAGATTGGAAATACTTATCAAAAGATAGTACTTCCTCCGTTTCTAAATAAGTGCAACATAGAGAAAGTGGGGGAATACCAAGGAATGTAGAGAGAGAAATTTGGGACCACAATAAAGTAGAGTAATTCAAGTGATCAAACAAAAAAGTGGTGGTCCCCTCTTACTTTTTGGTGGCATATTTGTAATAATATTGAACTTTTATTTACCATTTTGAGCTTGGTTGCACTTATTGTGACTATTCCAAATAAGGAAAATGTTGCACTTATTAAGAAACGGAGGTAGTATAATAAAATTAATATAGCTAGATAAAGGTATATTTGTGTACACACTACACATTATATCCAAAGTTTGCCATGATGAAACAATCAGCGTGTATTTGCAAAGAAAGAAAGTCAAAGACATCAGAGTAAAATAACTATAGTCAACATGCAGCATTAAAAAAAATTACCAAAGATCAGTTCAATTAGTTTACTGACGGCAAAAGCTACATAGAGAAAAGAAAAATGGTAGCACATAACACAATTTATCAAGAGTGTGTATCAACTTAAAGTAGGACAGCAAGACAACACATAAATCACCAGTATACAAGGAGTCAAGAATACAGTAGTACAACACCAAGCAGTAGAAAAGCGGACTTCCAACTTATCATTAGGTTACATGCTAGCCCATTGAAATTTTTGGACGGAAAAAAAAGGTACCTTGTGATGAATCACATGCGAAGTCTAACTAAGGCAAAGAAAGGAATAGTATAAACAAACCAACAAGGGTGGGCACCTTTTGTTGCAGAAGAATATTTATCCCTCATAAAGTATCAATAATAAACACAACTCTCGGTCAACAGAGCCAGGTAGCAAAATTTAGAAAACTAATACAAAGTCATTAGGTCTAATACAAAATGAGGTAAACACATAAACTAAGAAGCCTAGTAGCCCCACGATCAAAGCCATATAAATAGACTATTGACATAGATGACAGTGTACTAAAATGGCATGTTAGCCCCATATGTGATTTATTTTGACATGTTGCACAAGCCCGTGAGTAGAGTATGATCAAATCTCGAGAAACAACATCCCTTCAGGTATGCAGTGATAGAGTGCACAAGAGACATTAACCAAAAAAAAAAGTGCATGTCTAGAACAAAATATGCATCCAGTTCATTTACCTTGATGGATGTCATATGTGAAATGGAACAAAATAAATTAAAAGGTCAAACACAGATTTTCAAAAAGTCAGTTACAAGTTTACAACTATTATACAGAGTACAGGGTTATGAGTATCTACAATCAAACAAGTAAAAGCAAAAGAAAAATATTGAAGAAAGAACATGCTATGTTATGTGTGACTTAGCTCAACTGGGGAAGAAAATATAAAGACATTATGTGATATTCAATATGCTAAAAACAGAAGAAAATAATAAGCCAAAATTCAGTTGAAACTTAGATTTTGACTTGAAGTTCATAAGTGAAGAAAAGGTGTTTAGGAAAGCAATCAAAATATGGAACTAAAATTAAGTATCAGCCAATAAGAATATGTACCTTTGAGAGAACTGAAGTCTGCTTGTCAAGTTTCTTAAGCACTTCCTGAAAAAACACATTGAAAGGGTTTTAGATCACCAAATGAAGAAAGGGGCAACGTATATACAGGACAACAAAAGGTGGAAATATACAGATTACTAGGACAGGAAATACTTCCTTCATCCCAAAACAAACTTCAAACATTGGTTTGGCAAGAAGATACTTGAAGGTTGTTAAAAGCGAACAAAATAATTTTGAATTGTAGGTTGCATACCACAGAAAAAAGTTCATTCAGACTAAGATAGAGAAAGGAGGCTATAAACTTTTCATTTGGAAAGTTTACTTGAAATTTAGGTATGAGGTTTATTTTCGAGCATCCCATAAACAAAAGTGTAAAATTAATTTTGGACAGACTGAGAAAGATAAATCTAGGATCTCCCGCATTAATATTGTACTAATAGTATTTCGTATGATTAGGGGTCATTTCGTAAGACGGAAGAGCTAAGAGCAGTACCTACTATCATAGAGGTAGAAGTATTTCTTATTGTTCAAGTATGGTAACTTTGAACTTATTTTTCTGAGATTCGACAACTTTTAAGTCATAGATACCTCTGTTGTACATTTTTAATCTTTTATAATTGAATTCATCATAGAAGATGGAAAAATTATCCACAACGCACACTGGAGGGCTTAAAACAAGCCACCAATGCACATGGTATCCAAAACTAAACCTACAAAGAACATCGAAAATGTCTTATAAATAATCTTACACCAGACACAATTCAAACTTCTATAAACTTGACACTAGCAGCCAGCGGAAACCAAATCTTCACGGAATAAATATCAACTCATAGAAATATCAAAAGACCAGGTGGTTAACAGTAGCACTAGGAAAAGGAGGAGAGACAATGGAACAAGAAACGAGCAAGGAAGGTGAAAAGGAGAAAAATAATGAATTATTTACCAGGAAGATTTATAACCCAAAGTCATGAGATGTTCCCAGAAATTTGAAATTTCTCCATCACTATAACAGCAACAAACAAGGTAGAGGACACTCTGCAAGCCAAAACTATTCTTAGTTAAATAAACACCACTTTGATATAAGTTAGCTAAGTGATCCCAATCGCTTTATTCTCTCTTGCTCCCTGATTTCACTTCTCCCTCTCCGCCAATGCTCCAATACATATTTCTTTTTGTTTTCATATCCGCCTAGCCATCATCTTTTGACGATGCAAAGAAACTAACTAAGCATTAAGCACCTAATATAGAATCCTATATTGAACAAATATCCGCCTCGCCATCATCTTTAGGACTAGAATGGGTCCAATACAATTTTTTTTTCCGCTTACATTTTCACGTGTATATATAATTGTTAAGCACAATTCAATACATTAAATTGTCAATTAGCACACATAATATCGTAGGAATACATAGAAGACCACATCCCAAAAGTCTCATACATCCATTATTGTATACATATAAGCTCTTCATATAGAACTAAAACTACTGTATACGTCATTCTAGTCTATGATAAATTGATAATTGTCTAATTGATGATAACTACTTGTATTATTCAGATGTATCAATAATCAAACACAAAATTTTCTAAAGAAAATGAGAAATTACAGCTACATTACATTAGATAGTGAGAATTCATAGTTTTACCTGGCTCGGCTGTTCGGCTGGTAAGATGACGGCGGTTGACTGGTCGCCGCCTCGCCGGTGGAGAGCAGAGCGAAAGATGAGACGTGATTGCGGCTAGGGTGACGGGGTGAGGGAGGGTTTAAGTTTTACTCGAACGATATATTTTTCTTATGTATTGATTTTTATTTTTAAAAAATACTAAATTGGAAAAATTGATCAAATAATCCAATCTTTAGTCAGTTTGCTGAATTTAATCGCACATTTTGATTATTTTAGAATAGTCCCAAGTTTGGGGTAACTTTTCAAAATAATCCGAACTTTTATTTTTCTTGCATACAATAGACCCAAAACGGATGGGTGATGACAACAAAATGAAAGTTCTAATTTATTTGAGAAGCTACCCTAAAAGTTGAGATTATTAAAAATAATCAAAAGGTGGGATTGAATTAAAAGAATCATCCAAAGATTGGATTATTAGAATTAATTTATCCTAAATTAAATTAGTTAACATTATAATATCCAACTAAGGCTCTGTTCTTTTGGACTGAATTAATGAAAATTCAGTTCAGTTTAGTTCAGTTTAATTAGTTCCCTCTCAGGCTCTCACAGTTTTCATTCACTTCAGTTCAGTTCAGACAAATTAAGTTCAGTTCAGTTCAGACAAATTAAGTTAAGTTCAGTTCAGGCAAATTCAATTCAGTTCAGTTCAATTCAGTGCAAAAGAACAGAGCCTAATTAGTTTCATAAATTTCGTTCGTTAACATTATAATATACAATTGATTAGTTTCATAAATTTCGTTAGTTAACATTAGTTCCATACATTATAATCATCATTTGTTATAAAATATTAACTAGAAGTTAAATCCACTAGTTGCAAATTATGATATATAAACTATTACAACAAATTACTTACAAAATATTATACACTAACTACTACCTAATTCGTTCCATAAATACCGTTTGGCACCATACAAATGTTCCTATCCATCAACACTATCCTCACTCATGCCAAACCACAAGTTATGAATTGGTGGTATGGGTGATCCGGGAATTAACTGCAGTCTAATATAATGCTCATAATCACCAAGATGTGCTATCACGATTTCCACAGACGGACCGGTTGCTATGTTGGGAGTGCGCCAAGGGGACAATGACACACGGATACAAGCTTCCTTGTTGGCTTAGTCCGATCAATATGATTGTGGCGTTGAAGATCTGAGCAATAGGAAACAAGTCTTGCGAAACTACCGCCCAATGCGCCTAGATGATGACCGTACCCTCCACTCCGAGTAATGCGTCGTATTGCTTCGTCCACCTTATCAAAGTAATTGTGTTGGTAGACTTCCCGATGAGCAGCAATCTCATTTGCCATTGTCATAAGGATATGCGGCCAATACTCCTGACTATCCAAAAAACTATCTACAACGGCTCAAAATCCACAGTTGCCATCTGGCTGGACATCCGTCCATCTCTCAATGAATGACAAATTCTCTCAATGAATGACAAATCAATGTCCGGAGCACGATGGGTATATGGAAACCGATCTTATTACAAACTTGGCTAACAATGACCTACAACATTGAAATGGTTCACAATTACTATTATAATTACTTGAAGTATAATGATCAACAAATACAATTAACAAATATAATACCTCAAGAAGTTGACATACTCATAACTGATACTACAGATCGGCTTCTGCTCCTTGAAGAACCTTTTGAACCACGGGATGGTACTCAAAACCACTCTTGTCTCGTTTTGTACTTGGATGATTCTTTCAGGGTCTCCCTCGGAGGTTTCGACAACGTTAGGCTCAAGAGCTGATTGACTAGGATGACGCAAATGTTTCTCTATAACCCGGGTAACACTTTGTTGGATAGCGGAATCACTACTTTAAACCTGATCAAGCGTATGCGTATAATACGACTTTCCTCATTCCTTAAAAGGCTTAAGCAATAATATGAAACTCGGCCATTTTACATATACAAAGAGTAAAGACATACTCTTGTTTAGGGTCCCGTGTCGACGACGACTTATCTAGGGAAAAGATTCCAAATATTTGGACTGCAAAAAAAAGTTGAAAATCCTCTAAGTCCAAAAATCTAAAAGAAGGTTTATATGATTACAAGACACAAAAACATAGCAACCTTTTATATGTATTAAGTTGATATTCATTATTTCCTAAAAAAGAAGAGCTAATTATTACAAGTAAGAGAAAAAAATTAAAGTAATTTTGTTATGTTGAGGGTCACATACAGTAGTTATGTATAAGAGATTGAACTATAAATCCGAGTATTGTCCTACAGGCTATAGATTGTACCAATTAACCTAACTCTCATCCACTTATTAGTTTTTTTTTTTTAAGTGAAAATTCATTCATTCATATAAAGTCATACGACATCTACAATAGAAGTTATAAACTGAAAAATACACATCAAATTGAAAGAAACTTCATTCTAATATGGCAAAATTACGATCATTGAGTAGAAATAACCCTTCTAAATACCCTCTTTCACATCGATGTCTGATGCAGCCTTCTACGAGGGGGTCTAACGATCTGATGTAGTTTTGATGTAGAACTAGAGTTGATTCAACCGATTATACACGAAGTACTGACCGCCGTTGCAATCCCGCACAAAATCCTATCAACAAATCAACCTTCAATCGGAGCCGGGGTCCGCACCCGCTAACACACAAAGAAACCAAACTAATAGACCCGCCGTGAACGGGGTGACTACAAAAACCATAAAGGAGACTAAAGCCATCACACAGATGAGACTTATTAAAAACTGTAAAAACACGAAAAAAGCAAGAAAATAAACTAGAAACTGCAAAAAGGAGAGAAAGAGGGGCTTACCATGGACAAAAACATCCATGGCAGCCCCTCTAGAGGGTTTTCTGTGAAAATAGGAGAGAGAGAGGAGAGGAGGGGATAGTTAAGTGAATAAGTCAATTTGCTCAAATTATATAATAAAGAGCTAATTTTGCACAAATTTCCCCTTTTGCTAAAAAAACAACTTTTGAAATTTTCCTTTTAATATTTTATGACTATAAAATATGCAACTATATCCCTAAATAAATTAAACTAGTCATTATATTAAAAAAGGTGGCCCGTCCTCTTCTTATTATTGGGCTTGAGCCATTGTATAATCTTAAGTTAAAAGCAGGTGATTTTTGACTAACTCATTAAATAATATTTCCTCAGTTTTTTTAATTGCACCATTTCATTTTTCACGTATGTCGAAACGCTTCTTTAAACGTGAATATCTCTAATTGTGTATAAGTAAATACAATGAAAATTTGATATTTGGAATCTTTGCATTGAGACGAATCTTTTTTGACAAATCTAATAAGATTGTATTTGACTATATTTTTTCTTATATAATGGTGCAAGATAACTCAACAAAGTTGGTTGATAAATAGTGCTAAAAACAAAATGGCACAATTAAAAAAACGGAGGAATAACTTTATGTTAGGCATTAACACTGCATATATTAAAATCGTTATATTAATCTCCAGAAGAAAAAAAACCTTAATTTCCCTTTTTCTCTCTCGCCGTCCTCTCTTCTCATCCATGGTAAGCCCCATTTTTTTTCTTGTTTTCAGTTTTTAGTTTATTTTCTTATTTTGTTGAATAAATTATTCTATCTTTATGAGAGTTTTTCGAACCTACTATCAGTATTTTCGTCTCCGTTACGGAGGTCTCCTTCTCCCATATGGGAGTTGTGAGTCTTATAATTTACTTGTTTGTATCTATAAGAAATCGTTTTTATTGGTTGAAGTTCAAGACTATTAACATGAAGGTACTGGAAGTTCAGATGCGGTCAACATTGTTAGATCAAGAATGTTCTTCTCCAAATTATGTCAAAATGATAGACGACTCCATTACTAGCGGTAGGATTCAGCGTATACATGGGTCCTACGCTACTTAAACCTATTGTAGATGACGTTTGGTCTTCAATTAAAAAAAATTCTCTTTACAAAAAATCGTTATATTTACATGGCTTAGAATTTTTTCCATGAATAATGTCAAAGGAAGTATTAATTCCTCCTATGCGCTGAACTTGAAATTAATTTCATGGATACCGTCCACGTAGGACAGCACGTGCAAAATTTTATTTTCGGCAAAGCAAACCGCTACTTAGAGTAGCGGTTAACTTTAAGTTAAGCCACTATTCAAGGTAGCGGTTTACGAGGTAAAACCGCTACTCAGAGTAGCGGTTCATTACCAAACGAACCAACACAAGAGGAAAAACTAAATCATGCCACGAAAGCTTTGTGCGTCCCGCGCACGCAGCAAGCATGCGCCCAGCGCAGGCCTGCTGCGCACCACGCAAGCCTTGTGCGCGAGACGCACAAAGCTTTCGTGGCACGCTTTGCGTTTTTTCTCTTGTGTTGGTTCGTTCTTGTTATAAACCGCTAATCTGAGTAGCAGTTTACATGCGTGCCTTATAACTTGTTTTAGGGACACAATATAACCGCTATTTGAAGTAGCGGTCAACTTCGGTGTAACATTATCGGTACTAACCGCTACTTGGAGTAGCGGTTTTATTAAAAAATTAAAATTCTAGCGTGCTGTCATACGTGGACGATATCCATGAAATTAATTTCAAGTTCAACGCATAGGAGAAATTAATACTCCTTTTGACATTATTCATGGAAAAAATTGGGATTAATTAATACCGTAATAGACTTTTTTTTTTTTTTTGATCCGAATGAGGTACAATTAGGGGTGTAAGCGGATCGCGAAAAGTCCGGAATTAATCCAAGTTGCGTTCCCAAACTTGGTTTGGACCGGACTATAAAATTTTTTGACTGGACTCGGACTCAAATTTTCGAGTCCAAATATTTTTTGACCGGATTTGGACTCACCCCTTTGGAGTCCAATAAGTCCAGTCTAGTCCAAAAATATTTTAATATATATAATATATATATATATATAATATAATGTATATATAAAAAAAATTATACTATTTTTAAAATTTTGGAGTTTTCAACCTTCCCTTTTTAAATTTTTCAACTGGCGCTAGAAAATTTCACTTGGCGCTAGACAATTTCACTTGGCTCCATTTGTTAAATAAGTAAATAATACTAAGAAGATAAGTAGGCTAGTAGCCGACTAATTCTATCTCACTTCACTCCTCACTACTCACTTCCTCTCACTTCACTCCTTACTACTCATTTCCTCTCACTCTTTCATTTTCTTTCTACCTCGCTGTCTCGACTCTCGCATTCTCTATTTCTCTCTCAGACTATATTCTCATGTCTCTTTGCTCCCTCTCAACTTAGATCAAGGTAGGCATCTAATTCAACTTTTTATTATAGTATTTTACTTTAATTTAAGCTTTCAATCTAATTTGTGGACATTGGTAATTGAATCGGATGTCAAATGTTCAAGCATCTCAAAAAACGTTGTGAATCATTAAATCTAAATTGGGGGGAAAAAAATCGAACTGGACTGGAATCGGACTCAAGAAAAAATTATCTGACTTTGACCTGACTAAAAAAATATTTGGATTAATTAATACCGTCCAAAAAATTTTGGACTGTTTTTTTTTTTTTTATTCAATCCACTTACATCCCTAGGTACAATGACCAGAGAGACAGAGATAGAAATAGACTTTAGGTTATACGTTAAAAATGAAATAAAAATAGTTTGGGCTAAAACCTCACCCCAAACGGCAAAACCGCAAAACCCCTCACGTCAGTCTTAGTCTTTCTGAGTTCGCTGCATTCTCTCTGGAATCCCATGTATATCTCCCTTCCTCTACATTTCCTTGCGCATTCTTTATTAATTACTCTTCTTCAAATTAGGTTTTAGATTTTAGTAGGGTAGAACTTTGATTTAGATTTAGGAAATACAATTGGAATATTTTTTTGTAATTTCTGTTAGTTTTTTCCCCTCAATCTATGTGTGAATGAACTGAACTCATCATATTGCAGAATTTCTGCACTTTTTCTTGCAATTCCAGTTATGGAGGAGAGAGATGATACTGGTACAATTCCTCATGAAAAATTACGCAAGTAAGTTTTAATACTTTAAACCTATTTGCACCAAAAAATTTGCTATTGAATGTGTATAAATTTCTTAGCTGTATGAAGTTCTGATTTGTAGGATTAATGTGAAATTTACAAATTTAAGAATTTTCTGTAATTTCGGACCATTAAAGTTGCTGTTTTATGGAATTGTTTTGCTAGAGAAGTGCCGCAGTTGATTGCGGTGTTGAAAGAGATGAAACATGGTTTAGATTTAGTTACAAGCAAAGTTGAAGCTTTAACAACCAAGGTTAGTTTTCTTGTTATTTTTGAGTATTTATATTGAGTTGTTTGTAGAGCTCGGCGCACCGGATTTTCTTGTATAACTAGTTTTTAGGCCCGGGCTATGCCCCGCGTAATTATATCTTTCATTTATTAATATTTTTACTTTGAAATAATAACATCAAGTATCACTTGGTTTAGTGGTTAAGACATTAGTATGTATGCTTGTGATCTCAGGATCGAATCTTACATAAAGCATTTTCTATTTTTTTAGTGTATGTGGATTACATAGCATAAAATACTTCAAGCGAAGGCGCCACGTGGCATCGTTCCTTGGTTAGGAACGCCTTTTAATATATTAGTATAGATTATGTAATTTGTCTGCTATAATTGCAATGATCTTTCAATTATATGTTGGGAATTAAGTAGATTATTCATTTTGGATTTTTTAGTGAGTAAGCGGATGTTTGAGTAGGGTTTTTGACTTTAATTTGCTCCTATTAATTGTTAAAGCTTAGAGTTCTTAGACATTTGTGAACTATGTACATGAGGTACAAGTTTATCGTCTCTAATGTCATGGTTGCAATGTATTAGGTGAAGGCGAAACAATATCCTACGGCGGATGGGGTTAGCTATCTGGAGGCTAAGCATTTGCTGCTTATTAATTATTGTCAGTCACTTGTCTATTATCTTCTCCGCAAGGCGAAGGGATTATCAATAGAGGGACATCCAGTTGTCCGGAGTCTCGTTGAGA
This sequence comes from Beta corolliflora, assembly GCA_947648045.1. NCBI lineage: Eukaryota > Viridiplantae > Streptophyta > Magnoliopsida > Caryophyllales > Amaranthaceae > Beta > Beta corolliflora. Next base: position 51,130 of record CANSZD010001363.1, read on the forward strand.
TAAGATTATTTCTAGAGAAGGTCTGTCTGCTCGTTGGTTATTTTAGCTGGTAATTTATTGCTGCATTTTGTGAGTTTTTTGTTTTGGAAAATTTCCTACAGATACGCCCTATAGACAAAAAATGTGGCTATCGGATGGAGAGACTACTATCAGCTGCTTCAACTGATACGGTAAAAGTAGAGTTGACTGAAAATGTAGCAGATGCCACTCAGAAGTCAGAGGATCTCTTAAAATACCGTCCTAATCCAGACATGCTTGTTAGCAAAACTGATATGAATGATGATGTAAGTATATATTGCCGCCGGCTTGTAGCAAATATTACTCTGTGAAAATGAATTGGCATGAACAATTGCTGTGTAAACTTTCAGGATAATAGGGGTGTCTATCGGCCTCCCAAGATTGCTCCTACTACTATGGAAGAAGGTAGGAAGTCCAAACAGGAGAGAGATGCTGAGAGGAAATCAAAGGACACTCTCCGCAGAGTTAGACAATGTGAATATGTTAGGAGTTTAGTGGATGATCTAGAGGGAAGACCTGAAGAGGTTAAGTTTTTTTATAAGCTTCTCATGTGGTTATTTTGTGTTGATTGGGTGCTTCAGGCGCTGAAATTCTGCTCTCTGTAATGCAACACAGGTGAGAGAAATGGTTGGAGCTGAAAGTAGAGAATTTTCTAAATTCAAAGCTCAGTGGGATAGACGTGAAGAACAGGAAGAGGAGATCTTCAATCGTGCTCCTGTTACAAAGGCAGAGAAAAGGAAGCTGAAACATTTAATGAGATCCAATGGGTATCCATTTTATTTAGTTATGTAGAGAAACTTATTTTTTCTCAAGTGGGTTGCAGGTCTGATAGAAAATGTGCGCTATTATTGATTTTGTTGTTTTCTTTGTATTGTAGGTTGCTTGGCTTGACTGATAATTTCTATGATGAGATCAAAGCCTTGCCATTGGGAGATGGTGTTGATGAGCGCAAGTCAGCAGCCGGCTTCGGTAGTGCCGGCGGCTTGGAAAGAAAACATAAGAAGCGTAAGGTATGTCTTATGTAAATATTCAAGCTCAAATCTTTGTTTGAGGATCTCTGAAACCTGTGATGTTTATAATTCTTATTATTCGTAATTGCTGCTAAAATGTGTATTTTTGTTGTTGTTGTGCCTGAAATGTGACTTACAGGTCTTTATGTGCTTAATACCTTCATCTTGCATAGCAGATTAATGGTTGTTTGGCTGATATGGAAAAATTAGGAATTAAATAAACAGTAAATTGCAAAGTAGTTTGGTCAACAAAAGCATAGTGAGGTTTAAGTACAACTTTCCAGTTTCCACCTGAGGGGAGGGAAGGTGAAGGGATGGCATAGATAGCCTCTGTAAGTGAGTGGAAATCAACTGATTTTTTCATTACCTGGGAAATTCAATTTTCTAGCAAGTGCGACTTTCAACATCCAACCAAATCATATGCACTTCTTTGCATATGAGCCGAACTGTTTCCCTAAGAAGAACTTATTACAGGTTTAGCTATTAGATATGGTGATAGTTGAGCAACATGCTCCTTCAAACTGGCGTCGGCTTTCTGCCTTTTTCTCTCTTTGTAGCCCCATCCCATATGATTGTGACTTTCATCTATAATTAAGATGCTTCATCACATCCATCTATGATCAATCCTCCTGTACATTTTTGAGGGTGTACTGAGATTATTGGTTTTTGATGAGTCTATTGGTGCAGCGCAGCAGAGTATAAGACATCTCTATGAATTAGGTTTATGGTCAGTGGGCTGCCCAAGCTACCTACCATCAGATTATTTTTCTTCATGCAATCATATTAACACCCTTGTGTAAGATTAGAGTGATTAGTAGTAGATCTCTTGACTGCACCTGCCACTCTTTGTAACTTGTAGCCTCATTCAAAATCAGATGATGATGGATTGTTTGACTGGAAACTATCCTTGTTGAAGTTCTTTGGTTGATGATTAAATGGATTACAAGTCGTAGGAGAAGAAAAACTTCGGTTGTTCATAGCAGCCTTTGAAGTGGGTTTAAAAAGAAGCATAAAAAGAATGCAGTCTTTCCTTTCACTTTGGGAGAGGCTGTTTCCATGATTTAAGAATCTTTCCTTCAACTGGCAACTTCACTGCTGCATGGAGTCCCCTGAATTTGGTTCTCTGGAGTTTTGGACACCTACAGAGAAATAAGAAAAAGGAATATTATTGACTATATACATAATATTTATATCCCTGAGTCAGATATAAATGTATAGTATGAGCTACCTGTAGAGATTTGAGTTGCTGGGCATACTGGAACCAAGTACCCATCACCATTTGATAGTGAGGAAAGTGAGAGTGGAGACATTTTCTTAGCCATCACAAATTGACATTTTCTTTTAACTGCAAATAGTTTTACGACAAATTAAATTCCTCTTAACAAACGGTGAATGTTTTCTTCCATCTCTGAGCCCTACAGTGGGAAGACATGGCTGTATCTGGTATAAAGATTAAAGTGCTGATGTAAGTTAGTGAATTGACTCTTATACACTGTTTGAAAGGGTCAAAGCACTAATGTAGGAGTTGGTAATTGAGCTGATTTATTAGTGGATTGAATGAATTTGCTAGTTTGCAAAACACTGCAAACACCAGCATCTTCTAGTAAGAGGATTGAAAATGATGTACTAAATGACCTGTCAAGTTTTTGGTGAAAATTACTTGTTTTGCCACCACTACAAATATGCCTCTTTGTTGCACATCCATTGTACAAGCATTGATATCTGTACTACCATCACAATTCCAGTCATTGACACAATGATAAATGGAGAACCATACCCTCCTGCGGAGGTTATCTCAAACATTTGGGACCTAAATTATGCAGAGCTTTAGCACTATGGAGATATGGACCTAGATTTTTTGTCACTTCATTGGACTACCTTTTTGCTACAGGACAAAAAAGAGTTGAATGCTATTTCTGCAGCTAGCTGAGAAATAGTATCTCACAACTTTTTTTTTGTATATCAGAAAACCCCAAATGACCATATTTTGCTTTCAAGATAGTAAAAACACACTGAATATATTTTTCAATGTTGCAAGTCTACTTTATCTCTATAATCAACCTGGCTCGCTCTCAATTAAAGATCTACCAGCTAATCTCAAATTGGATAAAACCCGAAAAAGCAGGGACAAATCGAGCCACCATTTCTAACGCCTTTTCCTTCATTCCTTCCTATCAACACTTTTGAGCTCTATCTTCTCCATCACGTCTAACAAATAAACCTCCTAGTTCTGTATAAGTGTTCTAATTTTATTTTAATGATACAATTCTTTTTCCTTCCTCTTGTTTCTCCACTTTAATTCTTTCGTCTGTTTCTTTTTTCCAACCAACTCTCTCTCTCTCTATCTATCTATCTCTCTCTCTCAAAATATTTGAAAGATTGAACAAAAAAATTCTGTGCTATTCTATGAAAAGATAGTTGAAGTGCCACTAACAGAATAAGTGAAGCATATCACAGAAGAGGTTCTTAACAACAACAACAATGTCGGAGCCTTGATTCCTTTAAATTGGGGTCGGCTGCATGAGAAGAGGTTCTTTAACTATGCAAATAGATAGTTCAAGTCCTTGAAACAAAATCTTGGTGTTGTTTAGGTTCTCAAAGTATAGATAACTGATCCCAGAGGAAAGCAGGAAGAAGTGAGAAGTACAAACTGCAACTTACATGTTATATTGGCAAACTCTGAAGGCCTTGAACCTGTGTCGCAGATGATTAATTATTAGTGCCTCTAGTTCTTTGGTGGGTTCTGTCCTGAATTGTATTGAAAACAAAGTGTTTTCTCTAATAAGCAGAAAATTTAGCGTAAAAAAGGATTGGGGAGGAGAGCAAAAAACCAGTTCTGAATAATCAGAACTGATGTATGTTACCAATTTACCATGTTGGTAATTTCGAACATTGGTCATGCTGGCAAATGCCAACATCGCTTTAAGCACTGTTGTCAAAGATCTTGCCGTTTTGGAGAATACTTTTCGTTTTGGTGAAATGAGTGAATTTTTTCTTGTTGGTCCACTGTGGTTCTACGAAGAGCAGATGCTTTTATTTGGCTGATCATAATGAACTCAGATACTTGTGTTCGAAGAGACTTATCACATCTAATTTTCCTTTATGAACATTTTCCCATTTCTTGCAGAAGAGGTTTTAAAAGCGGTCTCAACAGTTGAAGAGTAGAGGCTGACGTAGCAGAGGATATAATGATATCCTTCAGCGTTCCATTGTCGTGCTATTGGCTAAGGAATGTTGGTGATGCTTCGTCTTGCATGTGAAATTATTGAGCATACCCAATGAAGTGAGACTTTGCACTCATTAGTGATGGTGAAGCTAATCGAAATTGCTTTGGTTCAGTGGAGAAACATAAATACAGTAGTCTAGGCAAAGTTCTGCACATTTCATTTTTACTTTGTTACATTTTTTTTTTGAGGAACTACTTTGTTACATTTTTGGCCTTGCGTTGTTAAGCTGTTCTAGGCTTCGTTTGGTGTTTTGACAATATGTTATCTGGACTAAGTTGTGAAAGTTATGGAGGAGTAATTGATGCTTTTATCTTGCAAATCCTCATATTGTCTGGAGAAAGTCAAATTTGACCATATTTGATATCCAATCAAATATTGGATACTTGGAAAAAAAATTCAATATTCAAAATGCCGAATTGGTATTGGATTTCCTAAATTTCAGATCGCATATAAAAAATGTTGGATATTAAATTTTGGATTTTCAGAAATTTTCAGTTTTTTACTCATCCCTAATTGTAATTGCTTCAAACTTCGATGAATTGCTAGTTTTTCATAGTTTTCGCTTGATTTCGGTCCATCTACGATTGATGTAATTATGGAAATCTTGTTCTAGATCGATTGGTGGTAGTGGAGGATGGTTTAATGGAATCATTAGGGGTAGTGAAAGTTTGGTGTACGGATTGGATTTAGGCCTACTTCAATTCAATCCAAATAAAATTTGGATTTCAATATTTCAATCCGAACAGAGTTTGAGTTCAAACCGATACAATTCGAATTTTCAGACACTAGATTGGATCCAACCTGTAATATCCAAAATTTTAAACTCTATTCTTTTGATGAAATAATTTAGGCACTAGCATCAAAATAAAGTGTCCAATAATAGATGTCATTTATACAATCCCATAAAAATTCAGTAATAACAACTAATAATTCATACAAACCTGTAAATTTTATCGAAATCACTTAATCCCAATCCCAAATATACTAATATACAATCCAATCACCCTCAATCCAAACCAATCCGAAAATCCAAATCTTCAAAAAAATCAATCCAATCTGAACATAGTTTAAGTCCAATCTGAATTACTAATTTTTATCTGAATAACTTTCATCCCTAGGCATCATGGGAGTAAAATGGGGATTTGAGCATTAGCAGTGCAAAGAGGACAGTGGAATAAACTAGTGAACGACTTACAATAACGGAAGTTGAGGATTTACGCATTTACTAATTCATTATATTCGTAAAAGAAATTAAAGAGAAAAAAGGACAAAAGTAATGATAGGTATGTTCTTTGTTAAAACTGATAGTTTGGGCCCCATAAATTAAAAAGTTATGCCAATAAATATATTAGTTTGTGCCTATAAAGTGATAAGTTTGTTCCCATAAACTTATCGGTTTGCGCCCATAAAAAAATAAGTCTATGCCCATAAATTGATAAATAATATTCATAAACTGGTTAATATATGGCGTAAACTGATAGATATATAGTCTAAATTAAAACAAAATTTTCTTAAATTGAATACAAAAACATCATTAACTGAAAGTCTGAAACTCGTCTCAGTTAAAACGCTCTGCAAATATAATGAATTTTGCAACGTGCTGTTTGAACTAGCTCGTAAAGTGAAAATTGAAATAGAACATTATTCCTTTACATTACTACTCTTTGTAAAATTTTATTAGGAAAAAAAGCATTATCATTCTGTTTGAAGAGTTGGAACAAGCAAGCACAAAGAGCTGGCATTTGGACCGGCTGTATGGCCATCGAAGATTCTGATCCTTTATAATGAACTTTTGATGTATTAACGTAAGATTTGATGTAAATATAACATCTTGAAAAAGGTCATATGGCCTTCATTGGAATTATAAATTCTATACTTAGGATTTCCACTAAAGATACAAGTATAGTACCCCATGACTCACAACTCACAAGGTAAACCGTCTTCCTCCTCACACTAGTAGAATAATTGCTTATTGCTGCGGTGGTATTGCTGCGGTTTTACCCATACGCAGCAATATATCACGTAAAAAGAAAAGGTAAAATATAAAATAACCATATTGGTGCGGTTTCGGCAGAAAACCGCAGTAATATGTTTTCAACGGGAAAATTTTTGAAAAAAAGTTGACTATTTGACCAGACATATTGCTGCGGTTTCTGGCAAGAACCGCAGCAATAGACTTTTAAAATTAACAATAAATGCCCAACTAGGTTTCCTTTTACTGCTCTCATTTAACCTTAGGCGTCGCTCCTCTTCTTCTCCCTCTCTCTCTCTCTCTCTCTCTCTCAGCATTACTTCTTCTTCCCACCCATGACCGGCGATTCAATTCCCATCTCCATCGCCGGCGATTCTTCGATTCAACGACACGACAAGCAGCACGCCGGCAAAATTCTTCGATTTTAGTTACTCCGACTTTTCTCTCTCCTCCTCTTCATCCGCCATTTCCGACCACCTCCAAGCTCTACACCTCGAAATCCTCAACAATCTCTCTCCTCTAACTTCCGACTACTCATGGCCTACAGATCTCGGCGGTCTCTACTCGCCGTTGTCGTTGCTCGCCGTCGTTCGACCACGCGAAGCCCAACCTCGTCGCCGCCGCTCGTGGTCTTCGCCTCAGCCTCACTCGCCGCCGCTCGTGGTCTTCGCCTAAGCCTCACTCGTCGCCGCTCGTGGTCTTCGCCTCAGCCTCGTGGTTTTTCGTTTTTCGTGATTAATTGGGGAAATTTAGTTGAAGATCGGTTTATACTCTTTTCCAGTTCGTCGAAAGTGGAAACTCTCAGTGTAATATTGTTATTATTTGGTGGAGGTAAATTAAATTCTGTTAATTTTATTTTTGTTCACTATTTTTATTAATTTATCTCTGTAATTGAGTATTTGAAGTTGTTTATTATAGTGAATGAGGTTTTATATGCTTTGAAAGTTGCGGAAATTTGTACAAATGAGATTAGTTAGGTTTTGGTTTTTAGTGTGTGATTGTTAAGAACTGTTAATTGAAGTGAAAATGAACATGTTTGTGGTTTATTTTTTAGTAATAACTTGGATTGTTTGGGAGATTTGTAATTGACAATTTTATGATTGATTAAGTGATCTTGATTTGTTTTTGGAATGAGTATTTATTTGAGGTGAGATGTTGATTATGCTTAGCAGCTGAAATAATTTCAGATGAGATCGAGTTTTGATTTGTTTTGCTTTCCCATCTGTGAAAAGTAACGTGCTTTCGGCTGATGCTCATTTTACAATGGTAATTTTCTTGTGCCATGGATTGAATGCTTAGGCAAGAGTTGTAAAGAGTGGTTTTTTAAGGGGGATGGAGGGTTTTTCTTTTCTTATTCTTTGGTATTAGTAAGATCATTTAATCAGCAAGGAGGTCCTCGTGGGAGCCCAATGGTTGGTGCTCCCACCTCCCAACCGCGAGGTCGGGTGTTCGACTCTCATCACTCCCCAATTTGGGGAGTTTGTTTAAAAATGTTTGCTTGTGGGTATAATATCCTTATTTGACCAATTATCTTTCCCGAATAAAAAAAAAAAAAAAAAAAAAAAAATTTAATCAGCAAGGACCAAGTGAAATAAGTCAAGAACGCAAAATCATGAGGGTACGAAAAAGAAAAATTCCACTTTTTGTGGAAGGATGGAAAGAATAATGTTCTGGGTTCAATTATAAGTTCACTCAAATTAAACTTTTTTTAGTTCTAACACCATTATTAACAAAATCTGCTGGATGTTTCATTATTTTTTATTTTTCAAGTCATTGCATGAACTCAATATGTTGTACTAGTTCGTCTTAGTTACTTTTGGTTTAATTGCATTTTAAGGTCGAAAATTGTATGGATACTTAAATTTTAAAAAAATATTTTTTTTTTTAAAAAACGTGCACTTATTGCTGCGGTTTCTATCCAAAACCGCAGTAATAGACCTAATTTTTAATATAAAAGAAATACATATTACTGCGGTTATGGCTAGGAACCGCAACAATAGGCGTAACCTATTGCCGCGGTTTGTGCCAGAAATCGCAGCAATATCTTGGCCTATTGCTGCGGTTTAAAACAGCAGCAATAGGTTAATTACCTATTGCTGCGCCTTGAATTGCTGCGCGGTCAAAACCGCCGCAATAGGCCACTTAATGACCGCAGCAATAAGCATTTATTCTACTAGTGTCACATATACTTCCTCTATGTTTTTTAATTAGAAAAGATAATTGGTCCGAAAACTATCCCCTACGAGGCTACTAGCCTGCAGGATAGGCCAGCTCAGAGGCTAGGTACAAGGCTAAACAACCCAAAAGACAACAGGTTTAAAGGCCAATTGCCACCACAAGTGAATGCCCAACATATTGTTGGGACGAGGATTCGAACCCTAGGTAATGCCTTGGAATTCGGAGTGGTACTCCACTAAGCTACCACCTCTCTCTCACATATACTTCCTCTATATTTCTTTACTTGCAATATTTTGACTTTGTAGTTTTCATACACTTTACTCTGACCGAAAATTTGTGAATATACAAATTTTAGCATGTAATGTGTTGTTCGATTTATCTCAATATATATAATAAGTGAAAATCAAACTTCATCCGTTCCATAATAAGTGAAACATATGAATTGAACACAATATTTAATAAACATCATTTTCAAAAGCCAAAAAGTCATAAATACCCTCTACATTATCAAAAGGAGGAGAGATAAAAGCAAACCACACAAGTTTGTGATGGGTACTTTTGTCACTTTCTTTTTTCCATTTAAGGTATGTTTCACTTATTTTGACACGTTCTAAAATAGTAAGTGTTTCACCTATTATGGAACGAAGGAAGTATATTGGAAATTGTTTTTGAGGACTTTCTTTACCTATGAATAGTGCCCAAATTAGAAATGGGCAATCTATTAAGAGACGGAGGGAGTAATACCTTAAAGTAGGTAAATGTTTTAATTTCAATACTTTGCACATCATTTCCGACCAAAATGGTCAATTATTCGGCATTGACCTTCTATTTAACTCCTAAGCTTGCGTTTCTTGTCTTCAAGTAGTGCGTGTGTCACTCTCTTTTTTAATTCCTTTTCATTCTTCCTTTTACTTCTTTATCTTCTCTACTCCTATCACCAACCTCTCTTCACAACAGTAAATTCTCTCTCTCATGTTGTCCATTGAAAATCTATACTGCGCTGAGTCATCACGACACTTTAGGCTCACAACCAGCGAATCTAACAAGAACCTAATTCACTAGATCTGAATTGCTTTGAGAAAAGAGAAATTTGAAGAAGATGGAGCAAAAAAATTTGGTAAATGGAGAAGTTAGGGAAATAAGGGCTTTAATTGGGGGCGAGTGGTATTGTCACTACTCTTTATTAAAATTTGCAACTCACGTGCAAGATTTGGAGGGAAATTGAAGGTCAATGCCGGATAATTGACCATTTTGGACGAAAATGACGTGCAAGGTACTGAAATTAAAACAATTACATACTTTAAGGTACTGGTTGACTAAAAAAACAATAAAAATAGTAAAATACTAATTTACAAAATCAGTGTCATAAAAGGTACAACTTACAAGGTGATAATTTTTTTCTCACTCCTAAGCTTGTGTTTTTTTTTCCAAGGGGAAGCATTTCTCATTACTACACATTAACTACCTACAAAGTGGTATTGAATGAGAATGAAAATTCAAGAAGAAAAATACACTTTAAATTAAATTAGCATTACCATGGAAATGAACAATGATTTTCCTCAAAAACTTGTATACAATTCATTTCCATTACTGCTATTTATAACCAACTACCAAACAAGCACATAGAGTAAGACCAAGTTTATTCCAACTTTCCAACCTCATGTAAAGTGGCATGGTGTTTAACCACCACTGTCCAATGTCTCTTATAATACAATCAAATAACAACAAAGTACGAGTAAACAATGCTAAATGAATTGTTCACATAAAAGGTCTTATTCCTAAAGAAGATTAGAAAAGGTCAAGAAATTACACTTACAGCCTACAGGACCACACGTAAACTACCACTCCGTAGCACGCATTAATGTATTATTAGCAAGTTGGCCAAAAGATTCCATCATTTTGGTTTGACGCTTAGAGATTGAGACAAGTATCTTGAATAATTCCAACCAAAACAATACAAAACAAAACCAAACAAAACAAAACAAAACAAAACAGTATTACTCCGTTACTTTTCTTCGTTTATAAAATAAAGATGATTTGACAGCAGGTTCAAAGATCAGATTTCTATGGTATCGCAAATACTCCTAATTACAAGAATTATCTGACCTAAGAAAAATAGTACTTCTATTATAGATTTGAAAATTAAGACTAAAATAGTCATAATTTTCCGACTAAACTGCTTAAAATCAGAATAATCCATGTGAAATTGTGATCAATTTTCCCCATGCGTGCCTTTATACTGGAGTAAGATACAAACATCTTCGAAAACGCAAAAGAAAAGGAAAATGAAAGGAAAAGCAACGAAACTAGACAAATTAGGGCTTTTTACGCTAACAATTCAAAGTAAAAGTCAGCGAATTCCGAGAAAAATAACCTAATTTTGCGACGACGATTTTCCTCTAGTCATCATCTTACGAAACTCATCAAAGCTAACATTTCCATCACCATCAGCATCAACAGACTGAATCATCTTCTCGCAATCAGGAACAGTGCAATGCTCACCGAGTTGACTCAGAACGAGGTGTAACTCAGTAGCAGAAATCAAGCCATTTTTATCCTGATCATACATCGCAAAAGCATCATGAAGCTCTTGCGATCCATTCTCATCTCCGTCAACTTTCTTCGAGCAAAACTCGGCGAATTCTTCGAGGCTAATGTAGCTATCTTTATCGATGTCCATTTCCTCCATCATTTGTTTCACTTCTTCCGGCGAAGTTTCCGATCCGAGCGCTTTCATTACGTTCGTGAGTTCGACGGCGGAGATTCTTCCGTCGCCATTAGTGTCGAATCGGTCGAAGACTTTCTTGACTTCCGCCATGTCGGAGAGGTAAACTGAGGAGAGAGAGTGAGATGAGGAGGAGTTGCTGTTGTTTTCAGTTGAAGCCGCCATTGTTGAATGCTTGAGTTTGAGTTTTGAGGTTTTCTGGAAATTAGATTTGAAGGAGATTGAAGATTGAAGATTGGTAAAGAAAATATATAAAGGGAAATTTTAGGAGAGAGAGGAAAGAACTGCGTAAATGGGAAGCACGAGTTTGCGTTTTTTCGAAGACGCGTGGTATTAAATACGGAATTTACGCGGTTTTACTTCGTATTTTTTTTATTTTATTTTTGGAGACATTTTTTAAATTTTGGTGATATTTTAATATTGTTAGGTTTGTTACGTAAGAGAAAATTTGTCCTATAAAAAAGTAAATAATAATTCATTAATTTGGCAAGATTGATTCTACTTTACCCCATTGCAAAGGAAGAAAACGAAATTCGTACCTAAAAGTAAAAGAAGATTATTCTTGACTTATTGTATGCGAAATCGTACTTTTTACCGTTTTCATAAAGATGGAATATTCTTAGGATGAAATGGGCATGAAGAAGGCCATATTGAAGGAAACCTTTTGAATTGTGATAGGAAGCTGTCTAATAAAGGGGGTCAATTTAAAACAATTCAACGACAAACTAGAAAGCAAAGGGTTCGAAACTTGCTACTCAACTCCTCCCTTCCTCAGTTCCTTGAGCATTCGACCCTACAAACGATTTATTTCTCGTTATGTTTCAGCCACAAGCTTATAAGGACAATAATGTAGACGAAATTTGACCCGTAGATGTAGGCCCATTATTATTCTAACTAAATTGTTCCCTTCGTTTTCTTTTGTTGTTTCTAGTTAGGATCTTTTTAGATACAGAAGAAGTCAAACTAAAGATATCAAAAAGGAACTGAGGGAGTAGTTGACATCCAACACTTAACTTTCTTGTTATCAATTAGTAGTAGTACATGCAGACATTAACCTCGTTATGTTCAAATCAGAAATTAAGATTCAGAAAACACGATGGAAATTAACCTCTTTTGTTGTTTATAAGTCGTATGTATCATTACCCTTGATAATTATAGGGAAAAAGAAAGCAATCAAAAGTGAAGCATATAAAAGGACCCACAGGGCAACTGGGTAGTACTAAAAAAAAACCTAATCCTCAATGAGGGGTTCGTTACATGTTCATAGAGTACTAACTAAACACTACACATAATGAAAGCAGGTAAGAAAAGAAAATGAAACCAAAGAGGAAGAATATGCTCAAAGTTAAAGGCCTCCACAAGTTGCTACTATTCCCCTGTATCATCAAGAGCTTTGGTGGAAAACTGAGGCACGTTGTAGAGAATGAGTCCCAGCATCAGAATCACACTTCCAAGGACGAAGTAGAGGCCTAAGCTCGAACTTTCAGGGAGATACGGCAATGGGAGTGAGAGGATATATATCGAAATTGGCACTACAAATACAAACAACCACAATTTCAATAAAAATTCCAGTTTCTAGGGACAAAACGAGTAAAAAAGAAGCACGTGAGAGGAGGATGACCTGACACCATGGTCACGAGCGAAGAGACAACAGCACTAGATATTTTCAGTAAATTTAGGACTGCAATGTTGAACGCAATGTTGCTGGCCACATATAGAAGGGGTAGCAAGGGAGCTCCTTCACACCCTGAAAGAGACATCCACTAAATATTTGAGAATATAAACATTAAGTATGTTCATTATCCTTTTTGTTTTCAGTTTTCTTTTCTTGAAAACTAAAAACAACAATGTTTGAACCAAAAAAAAGTTATTTCTAGTTTTTTGATTGTCGGTTACAAGATTAACTTGATAGTGTATAAGTATGACTAATTTTTATACCATTATAAAACCTGTATCACATGAATTTTAATTATCTTAAGACCAAAAAACTAGAAACTGAGTGATTAATAAGATTTTACAAGATTAATTGGTCGAAATCTTTCATCAACATAGCTCATAATTTCAATGAACTTTTCATGATTAAAAGATCAGAATTGTCATACATTTATCTTTTTCATGAATCAGTATTGGAGCACTTTGCTCACGACCCAGTTCCTTAATCCAAGGTCGGTGTTCAATTCCTAACAATCTCATCCTGGAGATACCTTTCCCTCATCCCTTTCTCCAAAGAAAGAGCCCCCCTTATTCAAAAAAAAGTAGAGAAAGATCATACCTTGCTTCCTTAAGCATATCACTCTAAATAAAGTGACTACTGACTAGGTCAACAAATGTGACGAACAAGGGAATAATTTTCTGTGGGAAACTGAGAAAAGTTGATATTACATTGCATCTTTTTATCAACCACTTCCCATTCTTCTTTCTTTTATATTTACTTGCTAAAACCATTTTTTCACACATGTGTTTATATAGTGTGGTAACCTCCAAACAGGAAATCAGAAAATTATAATAGGCATAAATCTATGCTAGAAAGAGGGGTATAAAGTATAATATACATTTCAGACAAGAAAACTTGCCTGCGCTATTGACTCCAATGTTCAGAAAGCATGCGCCTCCACTTGCAAAATACTGTGGCAGTTGATCGAATGGTATACCTTTGAGGTTTGATAGTAAAGGGAGTAAAACAAGAACAAAAAAGAGCCTAGAAACCGCAAAACAAAAATTGTCAGTTTTTTTAATTTTTAACAATGGAACAAGGAAGGAAGTTCAATAACTAAGCAATTGATGAAAGGTTTACCTGACAGCCAGATCCAAACGAGTTGACTACAAATATGTCAAGAGACTTCTCCTGCATGCAGACAGAATTAATGTTTATATACCATGCCCAAAAGAATATAGGAAAAAAGACGAAATTCCAGAAGCCTTCTTTATCAGAAGAATGATGCAAGTCAAGAAGATTGTATGAGATAGTAATGATACCTTCAGACGTGCTGCAGCATCAACAAAGATAAACTCCTGTTCACAAAGATCATGCTTTTAGTTTGAGTCCAGCTAAATGGCTAACTAGTTCTCCATCTAACACCCAGTGCATTAACATCATTTCCCTTACTAAACCCAAGTAAGCTTAGATACATGGAGACATTATCGTCAATACACAAGGAGTTGGATAGACAACTAGTTAGCTATTGGTGTCTTTCCTTTTAAGTTCGAAGTAGTAAATCCGTCACACATATCATAAGCTGTAAATTAATAAATAACAGTAGAATAAGACAATATCACCTTCAAGATAGATGCTGCAGCATGGAAAGCACCTGAAGCAATCATTAGAGCTGGCCACACAAATGCAACTCCTGAAAGAACTTGGTGACCATCGGAACCACTGCAGCAAGAACAAAAAATACAAGGATAAGTTACTCAGTTAAGGCTGCAACTGTTAACTAATTATTTTGACATGATTAGATTCAAGACTTCAGAATTTTTATTTCTAATTCCATGCTTCAGACCTCCCTAGCCCACCCCTATGAAAAAGAAATAAACAAAAGGAAAGAAAAGAAAAGAAAAGAAGAGAAAATGAATTTGCCTTTGTACAGAGTGACATATACAACAAGTGAATTCAATGTACAAGACACACCAAAATCAGCAAATTCAAAAACAATAATCCTCTTGGAGAAAGCTATTCATTGACTGCCCTCACTAAAGAACCTGCCCCAATGCTGCCCTTCAAGGATTAAAACATCTGTATTACAGGCATGTTGCCTTTCCAAAGTCAGAGTTGTTGACGCGCAATATGTACGCAAAGTACTACATTTAGTACTGTATGGAAGTTGTACTGTATACACCTTCAGAATTGTTATGTCTTCCATATAGATTTTATGTTTGGGGATCACAAGAATAGTTCTTAGAACTTGAGGCGCTGTAGTTCAATAGGAGAACTGTGGAAAATTTTGGACCAGAAATCACACTCATTAAGGCTTGATTGTATCTCATCATGGAAACAGCAGTGGTGGAGCAATTTAATTACTTTATGTGCTAGAAAAATAGATGAAGGCTTGAACATGCCTAGAGACTGCAACGACAACACCAGCAGCTACAAGTAAGCAGCCGACTATTTGCATAAACGAATAGCGCCTGCCTAAGACGACAAAAGAGAGAAGCAGCTGCCACACCAGAAAAGTCTGCAGGAGGGCTCAGAAGAAGGTGATATCAGATATCAAATTTAGCAGATATTAAGATCTTATTTTGCTTAAAACATAATCAAAGATTATAAAAGGTAACAATTTGCAGTAAATGTTAATGTTTCTGCTTCAGACCATAATCGTAAGAATTGTCTTTCAGGCAAAAATATGATATTTTAATACCCCACATTGCAAAGACATATTGTAATACAAATCTTGCAGTGAGGGGGTGAGGATCCAAGTCATCCAACTAGGTGATATCCGCAAAATCAAGGTCAATCAAGTGAGGGCAGCATACAACTCACTCAGCAATACTTTGTACCAAAAACAGATCAGATTCCATTATTACAAAAAAACAAACCAGAACAAAGCCAAAGGGAGCAGGACTGAGCTGAAGTTTCTATGCCGACATATACATGGCAGAATTTCTGCAAGAATCTAAGAAATACCTTCCATTCTTACCAGTTGCACCCAAAAGGCCACGCCTCAATAACAAATAGTTAGAAAAGGTATTACCAACACAAGTGTGCAAGGATAATTTGAAGGAAAAATGCATAATTGAGAGGTAAGAGTAAAAGATGGGAGAGATAAAAAAAAAAGTGGATTAATTACTCCTTCCGTCCACAACTACACGTCCAGTAAACGAAACAAACTGCATACTATTTTGGTCAGTCCACAACTAAACATCCTGTTACCTTAAATGTAACATCTACCCTACGTCCCTACCCAGCCTACTCAACCCATGTGATGTGGACCCCTCCACAATTATCTTGTTTCCTCTCTCTCAATTTTATATTTTCAGTTTTGCACTATCTACCAAAAAAAAGCATATACTCTCCCATTTTTTTCCTCTTAATATTCATGCAAAATCCTACGAGAACATTCGCTTGGACAGAGGGAGTAATAACTGAAGCATGCTTAAAACAAGTAACAAGAAGCACTTAGCTAAGTTAGCTTCATGAATATTTTTATACAACACCTCAAACATGTCTGTTGTGCTATCCAAAACGTTTACAATTAAGTTGAAGTTAAACTCTTTAACATATATACAGCTAAAGAAAACATAAACCAGTCTGCAGAGAAAAGTAGATAGGAAAAATCACTATATCATACTCTTAATGGGAAACAACAATTTCCTAATAATATAGGTAACCAATTAACATAAGACTTATGGCAAGCATAAGCTACCATGTACACTTTCCCAATAGAATATGACTTGTGTTTAAGAGTTATTTGATATCTTGTCACCACTTATTATCTTAAGTTGATATTAGATCTTCAACAAAGCAGTGAGCCCAGATTACAGATTCTTACTGGCTGCTGGGAGCCAGTATCTTTCAACATAGTATGGGTAGAGATACTTGAAAGAACAGTACTTACTTCTGCCTCCCTAGGTGCTATATACGTTTTTCAAAATTAAAAAAGAAAGCTCAGAGATGCAGATTTAATAATAATTAGAAAATAGCCTATTGATTTGGCATAGATTTACTGATGATAGCAGGTCACAACGTTTGCTGGGTCATCTAGGAATAAATCGATATGATAATGAAGCCACAACATTATCAATCGCAAACCATCATGAAACTGAACAGCCATCAGTAATAGACTTGAAATCTACACAATTTACCTGATGCAATATTGGTATCACTGGGCCAGGAATCATGGCTGTGGAAAAAAATTGTACTACTGTAAGTATAATGGTGAAATTTGTAAGATCTAGGGTAGTTAATCTAGCCTTATGTTCACATATACAGAAACAGAGCCAACTTTCTAGATTACACTTACATATAGGCATTGTAAGAAGGGATATATCATGTGAAAAATACTGCACATATAAGGAAAGTTTATACTACCACTGTCTTGTTTTACATTGTTACATTCGCGGTTCGCCTTTAGATGTTCAAAGTAGTATATAAGAGTGAATGCGGGATCTAGTTCGATTTGTCTTAATGTATAATTTCATGATATCAACTATTATAATATATAATAAAGAGTAATTAAAGATAATAATGATCAAATGTGAGTCTTAAAGTGGAAAAGCAAATGTCGCAAGTATAAAAAAAACAGAGAGAGTATTTGTTGCTATCTTAATGCCTCTAGGCTTTTAGAGAGGCTTCTACCCAGGGCAGAGTAGAAAGCAACAAGGTCATAAGTATGCAGTCTATCCTCATTGCGGACACACTAATATCTTCATTTCGAATGGTAATTGAATATCCTTAAACAACTCCACACAGTACTACAAAGTAATCGAAGAAATGGGTAATATAGTCAATTGTACCTGCAGATGCCATGCCAGCAGCAAGACCAAGTGCTTCAAGAAGACCAATGAACCAAAAACGAGATTTTGGAATAGCTAACATTTCGTCAGTCACTATCCCTGCACGGTGTCGTATGAACAATATACTAAAGTAAATAGCCACATACCTGTGTTCCATAAATCACAACCTCTTGTAAGACAATACCTTGCTACTTACAACAAATTATGGGGAAAGGTTTTTCTTAACAAACAACACAAAATCATCAATAGAGTTGCTCAAGTAAGGCTCTCTAGTCTGTTATGTTCAACTTATGTTGACTTATTTCTTTAAAAAAAATCATATATCAATAAGTTCAGCCAAGTTCACATAAGTTTCGATAAGTCCAGAAAAGTTACGATACAAAATAAGTCGAATATAACGAGCCCTAAATGTGTAATTGATTCTATATCATTCATCCAAAAATACAATTACAATAAACATCCAATTAAGGGTTAGGGTTTAGGTGATCAAGAAAGCAGTCCAATTCTAAAAATTAAAATGTTTCTAATTTGCTTAACAAAGTGAGATTTGAAACAAATTATCAACAAACAAAGCTTAACAAATAAACCTTTGTTCTACAAATTTTCATTGCCTCCATTTTCCCCGCTTCATGTCAACCAACAACTACCCAAATCAGAAAATCATTGGAATTTCTATTGCCTATATAATTTCCATTTTCCTGTATACCAAACACCAACTAAAGCTTCATGACTAGAATCACTACCATAATTAAATCCTACACCTACACCTACCTTTTCTTTCAGGTTACTTTATAAAAAAATATGATCAATGTAAAGTTTATACTATTGTTCCAATATACAAAAAAAGTGTCAAAAGCAATCAACAACCCAAAAAAAGGGGATGAAAATAATTACCCAAAAGTGATGAACTGAGCCAAGAAAAAAGGGTATTCTTGAAGAGGAACAAGAGCAAGCTTATAAAAAACCCTGTTAGCAACAGCTAAAACAGCAGTAACAATTGACCAAAATATAATTGTTTTTGTGCTACTTTTAGAAGAAGAAGAAGTTTCAGCAGGTAAAGGTTTACTAGAATCATTAACTCTAAACTTCAAATTATTATTGTTATTGGGTTTGATTTTAAGACGATTTCTAAAAAGATTTTGGTGGGTTTTTTGGGGAAGGAAGTGATTATGGAGGAGAGAGAAAGTGGGCATTTTAAGTGAATTTGTAGAGGAGAGAGAAATTGAGTTTCTGGGAGTTGTAGAAATGGAGGAAGCATTTGAATGATTTGTGAAGGTTGAAGATGAGAGTTTAGAGTGATTGAAAAACTGTAATTGTAATGCCATTGTTATAGAAGATGAGAGAGAATTTGAGTTGGGAAATTTGGTCAAATTTTTTAGATTTGGGGAAATTGGTTAGTATAAATAAATAACAGTGATTTGAGAGAGTAGGAGGAGGAAGAAAGGAAGGAGGTCGTGCAATTAGGTGGGTGTTCATTTATGGCATAAATATCAGATCTTTATATGTCATAATAAAGTCAATGTGATCAACGTGTTTCTCCATTTTTTTTTCTTGAAAGAAATACGAGAGCTGGAGGAGAAATTCAAACTACTTCCACCGCAGTTTCTAAAAACGGCAATTTCAAATTAAATGCAACATTTAACTTCTTTCTATTCTTGATAAAGATTTTGAGTGTGAAATTACGAATATACCCTTACTAAAACTAATTAAGCCTTATTAACTTAGTCACATGCCCTTACTTTTTCTTAATCTCACCCTAAGAAATTTTACCTAGGAGAATATACCGTCCAAATTGTTGCATTTAATTTAGAATGGAGGAAGTATATTTATAATAACTAGCCTTTATATGCACGCTATGCGTGCAAAGTCGAACACTGACTGACAATTGTTTTGCATTTGTTAGAAGGATTTTTTTTTAACTAATAGAGTAGTAGGTGTCGTAGTTTTTTTTTATAGTTAGGGGTATATTTATAAAAAAAGGGACACCAAAGATCTTTCAAAAATTCTCATATATAATAGAGATTATGTAGATAAGTACACTAAGTTTTAAGGAAAAAAAATAAAAAAAATAAATTTTGTTTAATGAAATAGAATTTTTGTATATTAAATGACAAACATTATATTCATCTGGCTTTTCACAAATAAAAAAAATCTTCTAAATTCTTTTCAATATATAAGAAAAATATGAGGTCTTGTTTGATTCGTCCAAATGAAGAGTACTTATATTAATATTCAACCGTTCTAATTTTTACTAATATGTAATGAAAGATATTTAAGATAAAAAAAAGTGCAATGACAAACGTATACCATTAAAGTAGGAAAAAAAAAAATACAGAGGAAGTATTTAAGTATTGTGGTAGGCTTTTGCTCTTTTCGGACTTTAGGCCAAGTGGCATCATGATTCATGAACCTCCAATATACCAATGAGGCATATATGAGGTGGTAGGCCATGTAAACATACGAGCGTGAGCAAATTGAACCCATACTTGATAGAAACAATTTTTTATAAACACTTTTTTACGAGAAATAACCTTTTAAATTGTTTTTGGCATTTTACAACCTTAACCAAAATTAGTTTTGCGAGATTAGACCTCAAGGCTATTTTCTGACCTTAATTTTCGATCACAAGCGTTGGTCAAGGCATTGAACACCTTTAAGTGGGAGGATTGCACATAGAAAATGCGTTGATCAACGCATAGACACGAGAATAAATGCTAGAAAAAAGCCTTGAGGTCTGATCTCGCAAAAAAAAAAAATCAGTTAAGATTATTCAACGCCAAAATAAATTTAATTAAAAAATTGTTTCTCACAAAAGAGTGCTTATAAAATGTTGTTTCTCACAAAATTTTCCTAATTTAATCTATATGTTCTTTTACCTACAATGTAGATGCGCAATAAGCTCGCACACTAGGTAGCACTGATACGGGTACGGAGACGGATACGGGTACGGGTGCGGGAACGGAAAACGGCAAAATTAAAATTTCCGAAAACGGGTACGGCTTAGATTCGGCAAAAGAAAAATAAAAAAATTATAATACATTTAATGAATAATATTACCTTAATTTTTTATGAATATTTTGTAATCTCTATTTAATTTTTGTACAAAAAAATTAAACAACATACATGTACAAATATAAACTAATAACCTTATAAAAAAACAAAAATATATAAACTAATAAGCTTTCTTCCTTTCAAGAATATTATAAAAAAATATACTTCCTCCGTTCCATAATAAGTGAAACATAGGGATTGAGCACAAGATTTAATAAACATCACTTTCAAAATCCAAAAAGTCATAAAATACCATTTTCATTATCAAGAGGAGGAGAGAAAAGCAAACCACACAAGTTTGTGATGGAGTGCTTCTTGTCATTTTGTCACTTTCTTTTCGCATTTAAGGTATGTTTCACTTATTTTGAAACGTTCTAAAATAGTAAGTGTTTCACTTATTAAGGAACGGAGGAAGTATATGATTAACTTAGGTAAAAAAAAAAAAAAGAAAGAAATGGAGGAGTAATTAGTTGACTTCTCACTTCCCTATATAAGTACTCCACATGCACAGCAAGCCAAAGCAAGGACTACAACTTTATTTATAAAAAAGAAAATAGTGCTGGACAATTGTACTCCTACTCACTAATTTACCTTTCCCGTGCTTCACTCACCTAAGCTAAACAAAACCCTAAATTCGAAACAGTATAGAGTTCGGCCGCGTTGCGGTGAGAGAAGAGTAGAAGACAACCGGCGAGAATCGAGAGAGAAGAAACTGACCGGCGAGACGACTGGTGACCGGCGGGCGCGAGTATTTCGCACTTTCGCTCTTCAGGTGAGTTGAGAGAGAAATTGGGGAATTTCGAAAAGTAAAACCCTAAAATGTGAATTTGGGCCTCTTAGATTTCACTAAACCCGTTGGGTACGTGCCTTCCTCCTAAAAAAACGTACCCCGGCCGTCCCCAACTTCACCTTAGCCGTCCCCAAAAATAGCCCGCGCATCCGGCCCTTTGGATCCGTTCGGGTACGAATCCCGAGCGAATCCGTCTCGTACCGCGCACGCACTGTACCCGGACACGGAAACGGCGCCCGGGAGGCGTACCCATGCTTCATAGGAGTCGCACATAATCCATGCTCTAGTTAATCTAGTATCTCGATTATCTTATCTATTCCCAAGTCCCAACCATAACAAACCCGACTTGTTGCTCAAGGCAACGTCTAGCTCCCTCCATATAGAAACACTGCAATTTTCTCCTCTGTTTCTCACCATTATTCATTCGTAGTTTTAATTCATACGAATTTATTCTCACTAGAAAACTTCTTCTTTTCTTCTATTTACTGGTTTTAATTCGCCATAATGCCTCGACGAAGCTCTACAGCTTCTACTGGTAGTGGTAGTGGTGGTGGTAATCTCTTCTCTTTCACTTTTTGCATGAAAATTTTTCGTCATTGTTCTTCAACTTCTTGATACACTAGCTTTTACTTTCCTACGTAAACATTTGATCTAGACGATATGATTAGCTTAATTATTACGAAATTTTTTACTTCAAATTTTCTCGCTCGTATTGTACTTTCACCGTAACATAAAAAGAATGCAATAATTGTGTATTATTTGTGAGGTATAAAATATTCAATTGTTGCATTCTTTGAGGAAGTAGGTTTTTCTTTTATAGATTTTTTTTATATATTGTTAAACTTTAGGTTCGAAATTCTTGTATTTTGTGAGAATCTTGGGTTTTATGTTATATGAGTGATTTTTGTGAACTTGCCTTTCCATGGAGATAGTGCTACATTGTAAAATGTAATGTAGATCATACTACATCTGTTTGTTAGTTGCAACAAATGTCTTTTGTACAAATATTAGGGAAACGAGGAGAGAGTAAAATTTAACATAATTGCTCATGCTTTTTGCAAATGGGGTAGGTAAAATGGGGATAAAATGGTCAAATTACCCCAAAACAATGTTGCATCTAAGTAGAAACACCTAAAAATGGAAATTGTTCAACTAAAAAAGAGGGAGTATCTTTCAATTTATTTTTTTTTTTTTGAAAATTTCGGTATTTGTCGCTTTCTTTCATCGTCCTTTGTAAGATCGGTGCCTTGAATCCGGTGAAAATGCGGCTCAAACAGAGGAATTGAGTGCTCGCCCGGTCGACCGGGGCGAGTCCCGCCCGACCGGGCGGTGTCGCCCGCCCAGGCGGATTGGCCTGGTGACCGGGCGAGAGCCCGGCGAGAAGACCGCCAAAACCGTTCGTGCGCCCGACCGGACGGCTTAGCCCGGGTGACCGGACGGGCGTCGCCCGACCGAGCGATCCGGCCCGGCAACCGGCGGGTCTTGTTTTGACGGCGGAAGCGATTTCCGAGTCCGGGGTGTAAATAGGCTTTTAACCTAAGTCGTTAATATGACGATTTTAGTTTATAATCACATCTGTAATTCTGTAATTCCTCCACATCAATAAATCAGTTTTCTCTCTGCCCATGGACGTAGCCAACACTCCGTTGGTGAACCACGTTAAATCTGTTGTGTGATTTCTCTTTGTTTTGCATTCAATTATTTGTTCTTTCTCATATATGTCATAACAAATTGGAATCAAAAGCTTTGTGTTCGATCCGGGTGAGAAAGATGTCGGGGACGAATGTGAAAATTGATAAATTCACTGGGAGAAACAGTTTTAGTCTGTGGCAAATCAAGATGCGGGCTTTACTGAAGCAACGGGGTTGTGGGCACCGTTGGCAAAGAAGTCAGCGGATTCAGTCACCGCTGAGATGGAAATTCTGGAGGAAAAGGTACATTCAACGATTATGTTGTGTCTTTCTGACGACATAATTACTCAGGTCGCGGAGCAGGAAACCGCCGCCGGTCTGTGGCTGAAGTTAGAGAGTCTATACATGACGAAATCTCTAAGACTCTAACCAACAAGTTGCTCTTGAAGCAACGTCTGTTCAGCCTGCGTATGCAGGAAGGTATGTCTTTGAGGGACCATCTTGATAAATTGAATACTATCTTACTAGATCTTCGTAATATTGATGTTAAAGTAGATGATGATGATGCTGCTTTAATTCTGTTAGTACCTTTGCCTTTATCGTATGGAAATTTTGTGGATTCTTTTATTGTTGGGAAATATAGTCTGTCATTAGAAGAAGTAAGATCTGCTCTTCATACTAGAGAATCCGTCATCAGGCATCTGGTTCTAGTACAGAAAATCAGGCATCGGGATTAGTTGTTACTGGGGGTAAGGGACAAGGAAAATCTGGTAAAAAGATATCCAACCATAAATATTAAAATTCTAAGGGTCCTAAAACTAATGATGTCTGTAATTACTGTAAGGAAAAGGGGCATTGGAAAAATGAATGTCCTAAGAAAAAGAAGCAAAGCAGAAAAGAATGAGGGTTTCGCTTCTCCGGCGTAAACCGAAGGTAACTCGAGGAAGATATGGCCGTAGTTGCTAATAACCCGGTCACATTATAGGGATGTGTGGGTTCTTGACTCTAGGGCATCGTATCATATTAGTCCATGCAGGAGTGGTTTTGACTTATGAGCGAGGTAGATGGGGGTCATGTTTCTATGGCTAACAAGCCGCTCGCAAAGTAGTTGGAATAGGCTCCATCGGGTTGAGGACTCATGATGGTACATTCTGCACCTTGACCGAAGTTAGGCATGTTCCACTGATGACAAAGAATCTGATATCTTTGAGTCTTCTTGACAGTAAGGGTTTCAGTTTTCAAGGTGAAGGTGGAGTTATGAGTGTCTGCAAGGGTTCGAAGGTGGTTATGAAAGGTATTAAAAATGGTACCTTGTATTTTCTTCAAGGTTCTACTGTGACAGGTTCTGCTGTTGTTGCATCATCTGAGGTTCACAAGGAGGATATGACCAAGCTGTGGCATATAAGGCTTGGACATATGGGTGAAAGGGGGAAGCAAATTCTGTCAAAAAGGGATCTTCTATGTGGGCACAAGGTGCAGGATCTAGAGTTCTGTGAGCATTGTATGTTTGGGAAGCTTTATCGCAGCAAGTTTCCAAAGGCTGTGCATACAACAAAGGGCACACTAGATTATATCCATTCTGATTGTTGGGGTCCTTCCTAAGTTGAATCTATTGGAGGTCACAGGTATTTTGTGTCGATGATCGATGATTATTCAAGGATGACTTGGGTAATTATGATGAAGCATAAAAGTGAGGCTTTCATGAATTTCAAGTAGTGTAATTCATTGGTGGAAAATCAAGCTGAAAGGAAGATCAAAAGGCTGCGAACTGATAATGGTCTGGAATTCTGTTGGTCTGAGTTTAATGAATTTTGCAAGAATGAAGGGATTGCTCGCCATCATACTGTCAGGAATACTCCACAACAGAACGGGGTAGCAGAACGCATGAATCAGACATTGTTGGAGAGAGCGAGGTGAATGCTCTCTAATGCTGGGTTAGCTAGAAGATTTTGGGCGTGAGTCGTAAGTACGGCTTGCTATCCGATCAACCACGCACCTCACACCGGTATTGATTGTAAAACACCTTATGAGGTGTGGTCTGGTAAGCCTGTAGATTATTGTTTGTTGAGAGTTTATGGTTCTACTGTTTATTATTATGTAAGTGAGGGTAAATTAGAACCTAGAGCTAAGAAGGGTGTATTTGTGGGTTTTGGGAGTGGAGTTAAGGGCTATAGAATCTGGTCACCTTCTGAGAGTCGAGTTATACTTAGTAGAAGTGTAATATTTGATGAAAATTCTATGCTTAACCCCACTTTGAAGTCCATGGTGGTGTCTGTTGGTAGTGATGTTGATAAACAGGTGGAGCTGCAAGTCACTCATGATGAGAGTGAATCACAACACCAAGGTGGAGAAGATCAACATGGTGCTACTGAATCTGAATCTTCTAGTCATCAATCAGCCTCATCTAAAGCACATCGACCTAGCATATCACTTGATAGAGCTAGAAGAGTTGGTGTGGGACCTCCTAGGAGGTATGGTTTTGAGGATATGGTTGCTTATGCACTCGCAGTTCTTGAAGAAGTGGATGTAGATACTCATGAGCCATCCACCTACAAAGAAGATGTTTCAGGTAGTGAGTCTGCTCAATGGCTCGCTGCAATGGGAGATGAAATGGAGTCTCTGGATAAGAATCAGACTTGGGAGCTAGTCAAACGTCCTAAGGAGAGAAAGATTGTCACCTACAAATGGGTTTTCAAGAAGAAGGAAGGGACCTCACCTTCTGAGGGGTTCAAGTATAAAGCTCGGGTTGTTGCACGCAAAGGGAAGGTGTTGATTATAATGAGATTTTCTCACCAGTGGTCAGACATACTTCCATCAGGGTGTTACTAGCAATAGTTGCACATCATGATCTTGAACTTGAGCAACTAGATGTGAAAACAACTTTCTTACATGGGGAGTTGGAAGAAGAGATTTATATGACTCAACCAAATGGGTTCCAAGTTCCTGAAAAAGAAGACTATGTTTGCAGACTGAAGAAGTCCTTGTATGGGCTAAAGCAGTCTCCGAGGCAGTGGTACAAAAGGTCTGATAGCTATATGATTGAGTTGGGCTACAACAGGAGTTTGTATGATTGTTGTGTGTATCACAACAAGCTGGATGATGGATCATTGATTTATTTGGTCCTGTATGTAGATGATATGCTCGCAGCTGCAAAGTCCAAGTCTCGATATTCGTAGGTTGAAGGGTCTTCTCGGTCTCGAGTTTGAGATGAAGGATTTGGGTCTTTGCGAAAAAGATTTTGGGGATGGAGATTTATAGGGAAAGAGATCGGAGGAAACTTTTCTTGTCACGGAAAAGGTTACATTCATAAGATTTTGTCAAGGTTTGGCATGTCAACAACTAAGCCTATAAATACTCCAAGTGCCTCCAATAATCATTTGTCTGTTGCTTTTGCACCCAAGTCTGCTGAGGAGAAGGAGTACATGAGTCGGGTTCCTTATGTTAGTGCAAGAGGGAGCTTGATGTATGCTATGGTTTGCACTAGGTCGGAATTTGCACATGCAGTCAGTGTTGTTAGTAGGTTCATGGGTGATCCTGGTAAGGAGCATTGGCAGGCACTCAAGAGGATTTTTCGTTATCTTAGAGGTACGTCTGATGTTGGTCTCATTTATGGGAATGATACTCAGTGTTTAGTTACTGGTTATTCTGATTCTGATTATGCTGGAGATGTTGACAGTAGGAGGTCTATGACTCGGTTATGTATTTACTCTTGGTAGTTCATTTGTGAGTTGGAAGGCAACTTTGCGAGCCACGCTTACTTTGTCTACTACCGAGCGCAGTACATGGCGTTGACGAAGCTCGCTAAAGAGGGGATATGGTTAAAAGAACTAGTCGGTGATCTTGGTTTACATCACGATCAGGCCATTGTGTATTGTGACAGTTTGAGTGCAATATGCTTAGCCAAGGATCAAGTCCATCATGAGAGGACTAAGCACATTGATGTGAGATATCATTTTCTGAGGAGTGAGAAAATGGTTAAGGTGAAGAAGGTAGGTATAACTGATAATCCTGCTGATATGTTCACCAAATCGGTTCTGCAGAGTAAGTTTCAACATTGTTTGAACTTGCTCAATGTTCGTGATTGTTAATTGTCCTTTGGGGCAAGTCTGGGGTCCTTAGGGGCTAATCTGGTGTCCTTAAGGGACAAATTTGGTTTGGTTGTCTTTCGGGGGAAATCTGGTTGCAAGGAAAATCTGGGCATTGTGTTCAATGCGTCTGTTATCTGGTTTTCTGATTTGTTGTGGGAGGATTCAAGTCAAGGTGGAGATTTGTAAGATTGGTGCCTTGAATCTGGTGAAAATGCGGCTCAAACGGAGGAATTGAGTGCTCGCCCGGTCGACCGGGCGAGTCCCGCCCGACCGGGCGGTGTCACCCGCCCAGGCGGATTGGCCTGGGGATCGGGTGAGAGCCCGGGCAGAAAGACCGTCAAAACCGTTCGCGCGCCCGACCGGGCGGGTCTTGTTTTGACGCGGGGAAGCGATTTCCGAGTCGGGGTATAAATAGGCTCTTAACCTAAGTCGTTAATATGCCGATTTTTGTTTATAATCACATCTGTAATTCTGTAATTCTGTAATTCCTCCACATCAATAAATCAGTTTTCTCTCTGCCCGTGGACGTAGCCAACACTCCGTTGGTGAACCACGTTAAATCTGTTGTGTGATTTCTCTTTGTTTTGCATTCAATTATTTGTTCTTTCTCATATCTGTCATAACATCCTTGTTTTTGGAAATTTTCTATACCGAAAACAGATTGTGATAATTGAAGATAAAAGTGTGAAGAATTTCACAATTATTGATGATATGCTCTGTTTTTTCAATGTCTTTGAGTTAAAAAATTTCATGCGATATGCTCTGTTTTTTCACCATCATATGATTTCTATTTTTTTTTTCTCCAGATGCAGTTTCTTAACTTTGTTTGCTCTATAAAAATTGGCACGGTTTTATTCTATGTATTGCACACTTGAAGTCATATTCTTTAGATTTTGTAAATTAATTAATAACCAAGATTAATCATGTTGTCATTTGCTGCATTGTGCAATTCAACAAGGGTTCGAATGTCGAAATTTTCCATTAGCCTAGGTTCTTCTGATGGCTTAAGTAGAATTGATGTAGCTCATCAACTTTGAAAATATGATTGTCATTGTATACGTGGAAGATTTATTGTAACTTTTGGTAACAAGTAATACAGTCACTATAATGAGGAAATGTTCATCCTAGCTATATATCCTAGGTTCTTCTGATGGCTTAAGTAGAATTGAGTACCTTCTTGGTCAACTGCTTAACAGTGAGTGAGGAGTTGAAAATCATATTGGGTAAAAAGAGGCCAAGCTTCCAATACATTTTTTTTATCATAAGTTACTATATTGTTTGATGTGGTTTCTGGTTAAATCAAAATTTCTGGATGTGGGTTAAATTACTGATTACATCTGTCAAAGTTTTATGTCTTCCATAGAAACGCTATATGGTTGCATTTCACTTGCACGCACGCGCACCTTCAACTGTACGTGCTATATATCTTCAACTGCACGCGCACCTTCACTTGTACGTGCACGCGCACCATCACTTGCGCGCGCGCCTGCACCACCTGCACGTAAGCAACTCTTAACGAAGTCCTTCGGCGAAGTAAGCAACTCTTAACGAGCTTCGGTGGTTTTAATCTGTGTATTGCTTCAAAGAGCAAACATACTATATATTTGTCCAGGGGTGGCTTGGAGTGAGTAATGTGGTAAAATTGTATTTGCTGTTTGTTCATATCCGTTGGAGCTCTGTTTTTTGGAATGTATAAGATCTTGTCTCATGCAGCCGACCTCATCATATGGGGATTGTTTGTCGTTTGGGAGGGGATATCGAAATCTTGTACTGTTTGGTTTTTCTTTACGAATTTTCTTATCTGGTTGTGTTTCCCATGGTGAATCTTTTTTTTTTCTCTAATAGTAACCCTTTTTGCTACTTTCTAGTGCTTGGACAGCAATCCAAGTGACATTGGCAAGTGCCAGCACTACATGGATATGCTTCAGGTATAGGGCTGGCAATGATGCGAGTCGAGCTCGAGTTTGACTATACTCGACTCAAACTCGAAAACTCATACCCTAACTCGACTCGACTCGAAAACTCGCGAGATTGAAATTTTCAATCTCGAACTCGAACTCGAAACCCAAACTCGAGCTCGAACTCGTTTCAAGCTCGAACTCGAACTCGGTTAAAGCTCGAGCTCGAACTCGAACTCAGTTAAAGCTCGAACTCGAATAAAACTCGAACTCGGTTCCAGGTGACCTTTGCAGGGGCTTGCAGCGTGGACGCGTGGTGGAGTCTGGCGTGGACGCCTGGTGTGCGGGGGCTTGCAGCGTCGCCTTGAAGTAGTGGCCTCTGGCGTGAACGCGTGGTGGGCTTGCATCGTCGCCTGAAGTAGTGGACGCGTGGTGTGCGGCTTGCAGCGTCGCCTGAAGTGGCCACTTGTTGTGGTGTGCGGACAGGCGTGATGGGTCCGAAGCGTCGCCTGAATTAGGGAGATGGATTCATGGAGATGGAGATGGAGATTGGAGAGGGGAGGGGAGGTTGGAGAGGAAGGCGTGCAATGTGCTACTGGTGTGATTTTGTTTAGGGTTGAGTTTGTGTCTTTCACTCTTTCTTTACAATGGATGTCTAAGATTATATTGTTGGTTTCTTTAGATCCCATCCATTGATGTAGTTCTATTTCTTATAGGAGAAATTCCTTCACTTTGCCTTTTAGTCATTTAATGTACTTTTTTTTATGTTTTTTTTTTTTGAAGAAAAGTTCAAGTATTTTTTAGAAAAAAAGGATAAACTTACTCGAAAAAATAAAAAGTATATATATATAGAGGCAAAGATCACATTAAAGCTCTCCTTACATGAAAATGAGAATGAATCTCAACCACACAATTGGATTAGAGTTACAACACTTGTTCATTATTTATTTTTTTTGAATTTTTTTTTTCTAATATTCTTTTTTTGGAGTTACATCATTTTTTCATTAGAGTTACATCATTTGTTCATTGGAGTTATAGCGCGTAAAATCCATTCTCATTTCTCATGTAAGTATGCATTCTCATATGAACTCACTTCTATATATATATATATATATATATATATATATATATATATATATATATATATATATATATATATATATATATATAATTTTTTTTTTCGAGTACCCCACGAGCTTTTCGAGTCGAGTATTGGGTTGCTCGACTCGACTCGTTAACATTTCGAGTCGAGTTCGAGCTCGAGTCGAGCTTTGACCGAGTCGAGTTCGAGTAGCTCGCGAGCTGTCTCGACTCATTGCCAGCCCTATTCGGGTATGTCGCAGAACTCAGCCCCACCATCTTTGCTGAATTTGAACTCAAATGATGATGCTGAGAAAACTGCAGCTCTTGTTAATGATTCTTTGGGGATCTTTGATTAGCATGAATCTAGTCTAGTTAGTGAATCTTCATATCCTGCAGAAAACATTGTCTACTCTTATGTAGTGAGTAAATAATAGCAAGTTACTCTTTTGGGTTAGAGTTGCTCAAACAATTAGTAATCTTCTGTAAGTTGCAGATCATTCATGAATAAATTTTAGCAGCAGATTGAGCAAGTCATGCATGGTAATGTTTGTAACTTTTTTTCCTAGATTATATTACCATCAGTTTATTGAGCAAATTACGCATAGTAAAGTTTGTATATGTGAATATGACATTTTGTGGATGACAACCAGTCAACCACCAATCCAGTTTTCACCTTAAAGCTCCGTTTGGTTGGGCGTAAAACATTTTCCTGTAAAACTGTTTTCCTCTATATTTTCAATTTTACATTGTTTGCTTTGCAAAGAAGTGTAAAACCATTTTTCCCTTGGTGTAAAATTAATCTCACAATGATGGAAACCCATTTCCCTTCAAAATGAAGGGAAAACTATTTCCCTTCATTTTCCTTATCTCTCTTGTACACTCCTTTCACTACCTCTTTACTTTCCCTTTCATTTTCCTTTCATTTCAGCATTTTTCTTACATGGAACCAAACAGCGGAAAACTAGTTTTGGAATTGTGTTTTCTATTGAAAATTGTTTTCCACTGAAAATGTTCTACGCCCAACCAAACGGAGCCTAAATGTCAAGAAAAAGAAGCTAAAATAAAATCTAATAAATTATCTCCTCCCTATTTCTTCTAATGCAACGTTGCCAATTTCATGGGAGAGCTCGATATCAATTACAATACCACTACAGGTGGTTAAAAGTTGTTTACATTTCTCTCTTATCACATGTAGGGGTAAGCAAAAATATTAGGTCAGGAACGGGTTGACACTACTCGCCAAGTTCGGAACTAAAACCAGTATCACATGGACTAATTCTAGATCCATAAAGTTTTTTTTTGCTAAGTAAGAAAGAATATATTCACACCAAAAAATACAACCTATAAGTCTTAACAAGAGAAGTTCGAACCAACTAGGTTGGACCCAACACTCAAGCAAGACTGAGAAACAAAGCTAATACAAGCTCAAAGCAACATAAAAAACCTCAACACCAAAACAAAAACTACAGTTGAGAAACCCAATCCTTGTCAGCTTCTGAAATTCTTTTAGGCAAAATCTGAAAGATTCTTGCTAGAACCAGCTGTTGTATCCTCTTAGTTACAACCTTTGTCTGCCATACTATATCATTCCAACATGCCTCATTTTTCGCCCACCAGATATAGTATAGCAGACCTGTAATCACTGCAGCAATCACACTATTCTGGAATTTATTCCTTTTACTGCGTCTTAGGAACATAACCATTCTTCCAAACATCAGTTGCTTAGAATTATACCTCAGCCAAGCCAACATATCATGCAAACATTGCTTCGCATACTGACATTGAAAAAAGAGGTGGTCATGGCTTTCCTTCCCACCAACACATAATTGACAATCCTGCTCTTGTGTTAATCCAATTTGAAACAATCTATCTTTTGTCCACAACCTCTTGTGCATCACCATCCAAGCAATTAATCTGTGCTTGGGAATGCTAAGTCTATTCCATATAAACCAATCCTAATAAACCTTTTCCTGTTCCCCTCTAATCCTTCCATACAACTTTTTGATTGAAAAAGAAGTCATGGCAGACAGCTCAGCTTGAGAAAAATACAATTTGATTTCTTCCTTTGTTCTACAAACCTGCTTTCAGTACCAGTTGCTATTACTTAATGGAACATAATCCCACCAATCCTCCTCCTTAATATACACAACATTTACCCACTTGATCCAGAGAGTATCTTGCTTGCTTGTAATGGCCCACACATATTTAGCCATAGCATCCCTATTCCAGTCCAACACATGCCTAATTCCTAAGCCCCCAACAGACTTGGGCTTACAAACATCCTCCCAAGCTACATTCCCAGCCCTTGTGGAATAATATTGTCTTGTCCGCAAAAAAGCTCTACACACCTTCTCAATCTCATGGAGGACAGTTTTGGGTATTATAAACACCTGTGCCCAACACACATTGATGCTCAAAAGGACTGAGTTAATGAGTTGTAATCGTCCTGCATATGAGAGATTTCTGCTACTCCACATCTTCACTCTAGCACACATCTTTTCAACTAACACACCACATTCAGCAGTAGTGATCTTTTTAGCACTTATAGGCACTCCTAAGTACTTAAAAGGTAGCCTGCTATGTCTAAAACCAGACACCTCCTTAATTCTTGTGATCAAATCCTCACTAACACCAGTTGTATAAAATTCTGATTTCTGGCTATTAACATTCAATCCTGAAGAAGCAGAAAATAATTTGAAAGCTTGCAGCATCAGATAAACAGAAGGAAAGTCCCCACCACAACATAGAATTACATCATCAGCAAACACCAGATGAGACAGATTAATGGCTTTACATCTAGGATGATATTTGAAAGTAGCTCTAGAATCCAATGTTCTCCCCAGTCATCTCTATAAAAATGTGCCCAGAACCATCGGGACATGGGGCTTTCTCCCCAGGAATTGAAAAATTGCCACCTTCACCTCTTCTGCAGTATAAGGCCTATTAAGCATATCAATCTCATCAGCATTCAGAATTGGCCCCATACCAATTACAGAAGCTAACATAGGGCATCTATGGTCAAGCACAGTACCCAGCAGTTTCTTATAATAGGCTAGGAAGGCATTATTCACCTCATCTAGATTCTCCCTCCAAATGCCTTGCTCATCATGTATTGCATAAACAATATTATTGAGCCTTCTAGCCTTAATAGACTGATGAAAGAGTTTTGTATTGTCATCACCATCTCTACACCAATTCAACTTAGCTTTCTGAGCTAAAAAAGACACATACTGATTATGAACTTGCTTATATCTCTCTGCAGCCTCCTGCTCTTTCTTTTTGCATTCAGAATTCTCAGGTTGAGACTGAATCTCCCTCTGGCAACTCATCAGATCCTGATAAGCATTGATATCTGCCACCTAAATTTCACTAAAACCCTCTGCATTGAGTTTCTTAAGAGCCATTATAATTCTTTTCAGCCTCTGAACAACTGAATACATCTTAGTACCTTCCACTGTAACTTGCCAAGCTTCCTCAATAATACTATGGAAAGTAGGAGCTTTACTCCACATAGTAAAATATTTAAAAGGCTGCTTCCCAATTTCAATCCTAGGATAGACATTTATCACCATAGGGGTATGGTCAAAACTCCCTTCAGGCATGAAATGAGCCATAGCACTAGGGAACTTCTCATTCCAATGCTTATTCACCATCACTCGATCCAACTTACAGAAGACTCGATGGTCACCTTCCTGTTTATTGTTCCATGTGAACATACAACCTGAGCTCTACATATCTCTCATTCTACAAACATTCATACATCTCTGAAGATCAGCTGTTTCTTGAACCCTCACTACTGAACCAATCCTCTCATCAGGGGACATCACACTATTGAAATCACCTACAATCATCCAAGGATCATCAATTCTTGTAGACAACATTTCAATCTCCTGCCACACTTTCATTCTTTCATGTGCATCATTGAAAGCATATAAGAAACTACAGTAAAACGAATCAGCCCCTCCAGAAGGAGTTATACAACAATGAATAAGCTGACTACTCATGGAGATAATGTTCACCTGAAAACTATGAGGGTTCCAGGCAACAATCACTCTACCACCCTTGTGCTCAGCTGAATTAGCTGTAAAGCACCAACCACTAAAAAGCTTCTGATAAAGGCCTCCCATATTTTGGGCCTTCACCTTCGTCTCAAGGAGACTAACAATCCCCACAGCCCTCATCTGAATAAATTTCTTCACATCAAGCTGTTTTTGAGGACTGTTAATCCCCCTGACATTCCAAACTATTATTCTATCCATTGCCTTGTGGAGGTTGTCCTCGTCCACCATATTTTCCACCACTTGAACATGGGATCATACCAATCACCACTTCTTGTACTGGGATAACCACATCAGCAACCTGTGCCTGATCCTTTCCATTCACATCTTGACCCTGCACTCCCTGAGCTTGATCCTTTCCAACCTCATGATGAGTGTTCAAAACCTCAAACCCATTTTGGACTGCTGGAGGAGGCGCATTCTCCAACCTTCTCCTAGCTGGGCATCTAACAGGCTGGAATTCTTCCTCCTGCTGTTGAACATTAACCATAGGCATTGCAGGATTTTGTTTAACCTGCCAAACCTTTTGTCCAGCCTTCTTTCTACATGACTCCCCAGTATGACCCATCCCTTTGCAATTGGTGCAAAAGATAGGTATCCATTCATATTCCACAGGAACCTAAATTTCCTTATCACATTCATTAATGAAGGATATAGAAGTAGGAAACAGCTGGTTCACCCTGATTTCAATCATCATTCTAGCAAACCTAAGCTTCTCCCTCTTGATTGTAGCCTGATCAAGTTTGATAGGTTTGGCTATTTGCCTCACAATCTTAAACAAACAACTCTCTCCCCAATATTTAAAATCTAACTGAAGTTGAATCCAAGTAGGGATGGTTCTAATTTCATCCTTGGAAAAATCAACTTCAGCACTCCAAGGCTTCAAGATAACAGGCTTACTATAAAAAATGGAGCATTACTAGTAAGAACTTGATCTCTCCTCTCCATAGTGGTAAACCTAACCACAAACACCCCCCGCTTCACCATAGCCACCTTATCAACCCCTTTATTCCTCCAAACTCTACGAATGAATCCTTCCATCACATGATTTGGAGGGTTGGCCCCAAAAAACATAACAATATATAGTTGAACTCCGTAAATCAATTTCCAGGTTGCACATCAACTAAATCAATCTTAGCAGAGATTTAACACCATTCTCAACATTTTCAGCAACACTATCAGGAGAAAATAGTATTGGAACTGGGTTGAGATTAATACCTTCAGGACGATTTCGCCCCGCTACTCGGGGCTTCTTCTACCTTCCGACCGATGAAGAGACTCAGCCATTCGTAAAAAATCCACACTCACTTGTTCTTGATGTTTCGGACTTTGAATCGACGCTCGAGGAGACAAAATTTCCTCCTGGATTGTTGGAATTCCATCCACATCGAGCATCGAAACCCTCAATACTTCGGTCCATCGATTTCGTCTCGCTTCGCTTGAGAATCCGAAGGATGTCCCATCGCTTTTCCTTTATTTCGGGTTGCTCGTCGTGTTTTTCGACCTTTTGATTTCCTTGCCGTGGCCGACAACGTACAAGGTACGCTGAGAGGTCACCTTTTTTAGAGAGAAAACTCAGGCATTTTTCTGCTAGATCCATAAAGTTGGACCCAATTGTAACTAGTTTAGGATCATACCTTTTCAGACCTAGTATTGACTCCGTATCATTTAGAAGTGGTTTCAATTTTTTATTTTTTTATAAGATAAGGAAAAATAAAAGCTTAGGAGACCCTCCTCACAAGGGGCACTCCTAAGGCGTCGTTTAAGAAGTTGTATAAGGGGTAATCTGAAAACTATTATCAACTAAATGACCAACATTTGCTATCCAATCGCTCAGAGTTGGCTTTCCGAAAAATATGTTGAGCATGCCACGAAGTGAATTGTTGCGTAAGAAGTCGAGTGTGGTTTCAAAATTGGCTACCCAAAGCATCTCCAGGTTTGCAAACTAGGTAAATGATATATGAGAAATAAGAGGAAAAAAATCGCAAAAACATTATTAAGTAACTTTTATGAGATTTTGATGATAAAAAAATCAAAGTTTTAAGCTTATTTTTCCATCAATCTCAGAGAAAAAAAATAATGTGCAAAAATTTGGCAATTGACTGAGTAATTGAATTCGGAATCGGTTTTCACTTACTCTAGACCCAGGTTCATTTCTTTATTTCTCGAACCCGGAAAACTGTAAGGCTTCCAAAATATAATTAAGTTCTAGAAATTTTGACTGGGTACCTTGTCCCACTCATCCCTAATTACACATCCTTTTATATATCTATATCCTTTTCACGTGGCCTCATTAAAAAGTGTGTCAATGATATTGCAATAGACTATTAAGTCTAAATATGAAGAAAGTATAAATAAGCTTCAAAAAAGTTAGACAAAGATAATGCTCCTTCACTAGAAACAATTATATCACAGAATCAGATTGTGAAGGTTTCTCCTTGGAAAGATGCAAAGACATCGAAGTACACTGCTCGCGTCAAGCTTAAAGCGGTGGAGTTGGAGCTGTACTCGAGTATGCTTAATATTAATTGGTTCCATTGTGAAAATTGTTGCAATTTGCTAAATCTGTATTTTTCAGATCTTTACTATCATTGTATGTGCCGTTTGGCTTATTATTAATGATATATTTTCTTCCCGTAAAAAAAAAAAGATAATGCTCCTTCATGCGAGTATTTTTCCTTTCTTCAAGTAAGGATATTCTTTTCCCTCAAAAAAAAAAGTTTTAGGTCTAAGTCCTATCAGGTCTAAGACTAAACGTAAGGTGAAACCAAACTAATCAGGTCCAATCAAGTTTGATAAGTAAAGTTTTGATAAATTCAGGTGAAAAGTATACACCCTAAAATTGGTAGCCTTACACTTGACCGTTTAGATCGTTAGTCTCAGGAACCTATGCCAATGTGTTGTCTAAACTCTCAACTAAATATATTGAATAATTTTATGTTTTCAGACTTTGATATTAGAGTTGCATTGTGGTTCAAGTACCTTTCATCTTGTATCTAATAAATCTTGTAGCACTACTTAATTACTTTAAGAGTGAGAGATAGCACACTTGATTAGATCTTCTATTACAATTTTTATAAGTTTTGAGATCAAGTTTCACCCTTGACAAGTCAGAAACCTCTTTGTTTTCCCCAACTCAAGGTAAACGATAAAATTTCATAGTTCATTCATATACATATTTTGTCACAAATGCCAGTACGTTGTCAAAAATGCCAGTACGCCGGGTACACTAGGTTTTGCGGCATGAGTGCATGTAAGAGATTAGTGTCAAATATCACTTTGAGTTTTTTGGATAACTAATTATTTCTATGTCCCCGATTGAACCTGATCAACCCTGATTTTAATTATTCCCCTTTTAAGGGATCTATCATCCGCCAATGGGATATAAATAGAGATAAAGGGGTGCAGATTGGGAAAATCTTATGCATTCTTTGTCCATGATGTTAAATGTCCACAATCAAATAGTAATTCATCCCAAATTAATTGTCACGATATATTTTGGTCATCCAATTTTATTGGAAATTTTTCTATACCTTCTCAGATTTGCCAAAATATTGTTTAAACATTGCTTTGTGACAATGGATTATCAAATTTTAATTACATAAAGTTAATACACTATATATACTTTGTAATAAATTTAACAAATTCCACATAATCATGCTGTGAGCCTATATATAAAACGATTTGCTCATACAAATTGTCCCTTTTCTAGGGTGCATATTAACATATTTTCTTTCACCTTTTAATTTGAATATTTTAAAGTTAAACCATACCTCTGCTCTTTTAAAACAGGTTTTGAATTTACAAAGCTGACATAAATAAGAGGAAAGCTAAAAAGGAATAAAAGGATACAAAAACTTACCTAAGACTAAATGCATATTGGCAATTGGCAAGATCAAAAACTGCCAAGTATCAATTATAGGCAGACAAATTAATAGAACTGTACATTATATTAACAATTTAGCAACTCAAAAATCCTCATATTCCATCCAACTTGCCCTCCCAATTACAACCCAATGATAAAAGAAAGAAACAATTTTTTATCTACAGTAACTCTAGATTCCCACTAACCCACCATTAATTATGATTCTTAACCAAACCCAAAACCCTCACTAGCTTCATGTATTGCGAGCAATAACCTCTCCTGCAGATGTTCTTTTGAGGGATACTCAGGTAAATCCAGTTGGTTGAAGCTGTTTCAAGATTTAAATGGAAGTTTAGAGCTAATTCCAAAATTCAAGCACCTCATAGATGGGAAAGGAAAATACACATGCTTAAATTGGAGAAAAATTTACCATGTGTGTGCCGAGGGCAAATGATCTGGACTACCATATGCTTTGTGAATTTGGAACTTCTGCGAGCCGGAAATGCCTTGCAGGGCACTGAAACCTTCAAGAGGCACCTGCAGAAAGCAGCGCAAGAGAAAATAGTTACAATCACATCAAAAAGAAAACAAATATGAATAAGACAACAAAATCAATAAGAAAAACTAGAAATATCCTGGACCACCTAAAATTTTAAGGGCCTAATCTATAAAAAAATCGGATTCTAAAAACAAAGTACTGTGCACAATTTCTAAATATGACATGCATGCCATGAAAAACTCGATTAAGTTTTTTGTTTTACAAAAATATAGAGGCTAATATATGGGGAGGAAGGATGATGTGACTATATAATAATGGATTTCAGATTTTTGGGTCCTCTGATATGCAAAGCCTGTTCTTATGGGTCATCCTGCTCTTCAAGATTATAAGGAAAGTTACCTTTGATGTGCCGGTAACAAACTGCAGTAAACGTGCCTTATCTTCCTTGCTAAATGCCTGAACCACCTCCCAGAACCACTGGATAACTGGAGATGCAGGACTGTACCCAGAGTATTCTGTATTCGCCCTCATATCCTCCACTGCAACACATAAATCAAAATTTGGATTGTAAGAGGCCAGAAGAAAGGTCAAAAGAAGAACAAGAGTAGAAGATGACAGAACTTACAATCAATATCCGGAAGCCCACTTATTAATAATTCAAGTTCCTTGTCATTGAATATGGATATGAGCTCTCGAGCGATCAGCTCATTGAAACCTTCCAAGAAAGCATTGATTTGAGGACGAATTGCAGTCGTCAATCTGTGTTCCGCAATTAAATCAACATATTGATGCTTGTTCTCCTCTGTGACTTTAATATTTCGTCCACCAGGAATCAGCTCATAATCTGTCACCTGAATTTTCCAGCAAAATCTGAATGTGAAGACGGATGTTTTTTTCAGAAAAAAAGAGATGACAATAAGAGAAAACTGGTACCTGTGTCCTTTCATATAATATCAGCTTCTCCTCATCAGCATCAATGCTGAAAGTAAGATCTAGCAAATCGCTTATATCATTCTGCAGAAACAATGAAAGTGGTAAAGAAGGACATTCTAAACAAAACGACCTTTCTCCCCAAAAAAGAAGGGAAAAAGAACCCCACAAAACGAGGAAAGAGAAATGTGAAGGGAACAAAAGCAGCAGAAGAAAGTGTTATCTCTCAGAATGCCACTGATTAATATGGAACATACCTCAAGCATCCATTTAAGATTCTTGTAGTAATCTGGATCAATGGCTTCTATGTCATGATACGTCACTTTTACACCTAAAATGTGCTTGTAGAATGAGCGAGTGAAATGAACATCCAAAAGCTGCCCATCAAAAAGTGCTTTGCCGACCTGTAATTTTTCATGTGGTTGAGCAGAAGTACAAAACAATGACTAAAATCTGCAAGCATGAAGAAAATATACTTACAACTCGCCCAACAAACTTGAAATACGAGAGATGCTCTGTTTGGTACACAGAATTTGGGTTTGGCTGAAAAGTAGAATCATTGCCCACAGTAGTGAACAACAATGCCCCTTTGTCAAAAATGACCCGAGACAATGACTGATACCATTCCCTAGTTAGCCCTCCAGCATCAATACCTTCTTCTCCCTGGAAATGCACAGTTAGCCTCCCCTTCAGCTCTTGGTTCGACCTCATTCGCAACTGGTTATATGAATCTTCCAAAATGTATGCTCTTCTAACTGAAATCCTCAAAGGGCTGTGATGATGATCATGCTGATGCTTTATCTTTGATCTGAAGTGCGCACGTTTGTTATCAAAATCAATGAAACGAGGAACCTTAATCATCAGCGAAAAGGACTTTTCAAGCAACCCAGGGTTCTGCCGGATAAAAGCATTCAGCAGCTTCCGATGCTTTTCAGTGAACTTCACAAAAGCAACACGCTTCTCATCGGCATTTGAGACAGGACCACCAGATGTCTGCTGCTTGCTAGCAGAAGTACTGGCATCATCAACTTCTGGAACTGCAGCAACAGTGAAATCCTGACTTGTACCAAGCTGTGCAGGGTATATTTTCTCACATGTCACAAAAAATGACTCAATATAGGGTAGGACATTCTGGCTGCCAGCAGGTAGAGGTGGGCTTGCAGTAGAAGGCTTAGATTTCACAACTAAAGATGAAGAAGGGGATTCAAGGCCAGAATCTGAATAAACCTCTATTCTGCCAATGCAACTGCTCAGCTCAAGCCACAACGGTTCCAAAACAGAATTGATATCTCTAACTTGAGAAAGGGCAACATTGCGTTCCTTCCCACCAACATTCGGCTGATCTACTAGCTTATCGTTCACAGAGGAAACAAGAGAGCTTAGTGCCTGCAATACTCTTAGTATTGCTGCTCCATCAGATGAAGTAGAGTGTAGGAGTGCTCCTTCACCCTCTCCAAAGGAATGCAACTCTTCCATAGCCGATTGACTTAATTTTTGGACCGAGTTAGCCAACTCAGTGATGAATAAATGACAATGCGCTGGGGTAAAAGCCACCAACTTCTTCAGCACATCAGCAACAAGTGCATATGCATTATCTGACAGGCTGAACAACACTGAATGTCAATATTTACATTTAAAAAAAGGGGAAAGTGAAAAGGGATAGAGAGAACTGCATAACAAATAAGTAACAGACAATCAATACTATTGTGCAAACAAGAATATCAGCAAAGAAGCCATTATCTGGAGGCCATCTTGCAAGCAATCTTGTAAACTTTAAAATCTTGGAAAGCAGCATTTAAGCACAACAAACTGATACAAGACAGCTCACAGAAAATGCAACAAAGATGTTCTAGTAGCCACAGTTAGAATGAGACTACAAAATACACATAATGGGAATACTTAATACAGACATCTAACCTTACAGCAGGCTAGTAAAAAATGAAAAAGAGAATAGTAAGCAACGACATAATATACCTTTACGCTCCATATACAAACATCCAACAAATCCAAACAGAAGTGTCAATAGTTGAATCACAGGTATTCACAGACATACATAATTAGTTCGCTCGATAACTCAATTATTTATCAAAGAAAAAGAAATGATATATTAAAGTCAAATTACCCCTCAGTTGCAAGTAAGGAGCATAATAGCCTAAGATCAGCTTGTGGAAGGCTAAGCAACACAGTCCGAGAATCATATGTCTCACTTGAAACAGCTACTGAAGGTACCGTAGAATCATCAACTTTAGATCCTGCATTGGCTTCAGAAGAGACAGTTCCAGAATCTGTGGTATGCATCTCAGCATCTGTTGTAGGGACCTCAGAGCCAGACTGCTGCTCTGGAGTAGATACTCCGGGTTTACTTGACGAGTTAGATTTGCTTCCAGCATTGTCAACTATTACATCCAATAGGCTTAGAAGCTGGCATGAAAAAGAAAACATCATAATCAAACAATAATACATGCAGCACAAGAAATATACTTCAACTAAAGCAGAGAGAGCTATGGCATCAAGGTAATATCTTCACCTGTTCTAAGTGTGCATTACTCCGCAAATAAAGAGGTTGATTCAAAAGACCCAATAACAGTGCAGCAGAATGACATTCCTCCTCGTGCATCTCAGAATTTTTATTATCAACAATCATCAACGCTTTACCACGCACTTTATCTGCATTCTCAGATGCAGAATGAAACTGCTGGGGCAATCTCAGCTCTAGCAGAATCTTTGCAACATAAGGATGATTGCGTGCCAGGTAGGTTAGAGTTTCAAGAACTCGCCGAGAAACCAGAGGAGGGACTCCTATACAACATATAGAAGACCATACAGTTAGAATTAAAAAAACGCATTTGCAGAAACAGAACTCCAATTCCATAATGGCAGAGCTCCATGCTCCCGCACTCAGAATGAGATGCACATTGTGAAACCAAAAGCAAGTAATGTCCATCCAAAACAAAAAAATCCGGAAAAAAAAGTTACCATCAACGAACTGAGGACGAGAGTACATCACGTGGCTCTGGCATGCATAAAGCCGATATGAAGGCTCGGCATCATTTAACTGATTGCTAGGCTTGTGGTCATCAAGCATCAACATTTCCATCAAAATTTTAATTAATGCAGTCCTTGTTTCGATATGAGCACACAAGTTCAAAAGAAGTCTCTGAAATGGGCCTTTATAGACTTGCTGCAAAGCAATATGCATTAGTATCCTACCAGAAAAAACCAACAAATCAAGAAATTGAGCAGGCCATCAACATTGTATCACACACCTGAACAACACGAAGCAACCGTATCATTCCCTTTAGAGCATCTGTATCAACTAAGGGAGCACCATCAGCTTCAAGTAGCTTTCCCCCAATTGAACGACGGGAAGTAATACTTCCAACAGCTCTATCCAGACCAGATCCTTCACCTCTCCTGGAGGACTCACCTCTTCGACTTCTTGGGTACATACCAAATAGTGTGCGGCTGTGATAGCGATGCGCAAATCTTTCACGTAACATGTTTGCCTCAGCAACA
This sequence comes from Beta corolliflora, assembly GCA_947648045.1. Taxonomy (NCBI): domain Eukaryota; kingdom Viridiplantae; phylum Streptophyta; class Magnoliopsida; order Caryophyllales; family Amaranthaceae; genus Beta; species Beta corolliflora. Next base: position 94,119 of record CANSZD010001363.1, read on the forward strand.
AGGGCAGGAGTGAGATTAGCTAGCACAGCGTCAGATGATGTTAAAAGAACCTAACAAAAGCACATATTTGTTAAGATGAAAACATGACAATCAGCAATTAACATATATTTACAGAAATCTGATAGTTAACCTCTTCTCTAAGTTCTGAAGGGAAGGTAGCAATTATCGACACAGTATCCATCTCAACTGGTTGCCCTTCCAGCTCCTGGGATTGATGAACCCTCTGTGCCTGCTGCTGTGCAAGAACTTCTGCTCGAATATCTGGGGGCAGTGCTGCGAGAAATTCAGGATCAATATCTCCACTACTCTGCGGCTCAGCATTGGGAGGCTGGGTTGCTTGACCCTGCTGAGCGGATAAAACTTCAGCCCGCAACTCCTCAGGAAGCGCATCAAGGAAGGCAGGATCAATTGAACCAGATTCACCATCGCCGGTCCTTTGGTTCCCATCAGCTGGAACACCTTCCTCAGCATCCTGACTAGGGTTTTCTGCAACTTCACTTACACTGTGAAGTGAATTCTCCCCTGCCAACAACTGGAGTAGTCGTCCCCGAACGAAACAGTGTTTCTCCTTGACCTAGTTCCCAGCGAATCACCCAAAGGCATTCTGTCTGCAAAACCTTGCCTGTCTCCGCCATCATCATGACCATCAGCGCTCCCAATTTCAACATCTAGGCTTCGGAGGCTCTCTCCCAAAGTTGCCCCACTTCCACCACTTTCTTGGCTCACTGCCTCAATATCTCGAACAGCTGCATCATTATGCTCAAATTGCATTTCAACAGACTGAGATTGTGAACATGACACATCAGCTCCCTGAAGAGGTGGGGAAGTCCCCAGTCTATCTTCAGGATTGGAGCCATCCATAGTTGCAGAAGATGGTGCTGGAAGATAAGCACTTTCGTCATTAGCATTACTCATAGCAGGAGTTTCTGCTCTCATACTTGTTTCTGACACTTGGAGCTCGGCAGCATCATTCTTTCTCCCAGAGTCAGCACTGGTTCTGTTCTGATCAGAAGGCTTTTCAGTGTCTGGCCTCCTCAGATGTGACACAAGGAGATCCTCTAAGCCTTGCGGTATGGCAGATGAACTTGATCCACCAGCTTGCTCATTATCATCAAGCCACAAATTAAACCTGTGACCTTGCCGTCCATTCCGTGCAGAACGGAAAATAGTGTCCAGCCGAGATGAGGCATTTTCCAAGTTTCTATCAGGAAATAATAAGTCACTTGTATTTTCTGAAAACAGAACATGTATCAAAATCCCATAAACAAAAGATAGTATCAACTGCAACAAAATGTGAAGAAAATCATATATAACACAAGTTTACCTGAAGCCCTCGAAGTGACTGAAGTTGAAGAGGGATGTGACTCAACTAAGAGTGGATGCTGAGAGGGTACAGTGTTATCACTTCTTCCAAGAAGATTATATATGGATGTAGAGCGCCCTTGTCGCCTAGAGCCAAAAAGTTCAACGGGCATCACTTGCAGAGTTTCATTTGCAAAACTGTGATCTCTACCAAAAACCTCAATGTGATCAAGTACATTAATCCCATTAATGCCTTCCTCCAGCCGGAGTATGAGTCCATCTTCATCATCTTCATCCTCCTCATCTTCTTCCTCCAATACTTCCTCGTCAAACTCATCTTCATCCATCTCATGATCATCCTGATCAGTATCTGGATGGGGAAGGTGATGATCTTCATCTTCCTCCAAATCATTACGCTCATCTTCATCCTCATCGTTATCATCATCTCCTTCATCTGCATCATCTCCAGACATCTCCTCATCATCATCTTCATCAAGATTTTCTTGCCCATCTTGTTGTATTTCAAATCTGATTTCCACACTGTCAACCCCATTCTCAAGGCCTCTTCCATCCTCTGGTGTATCGTGCATGTAATCATCTTCATTCGGAGCAAAGCCTCCATCAAGATCCTGGTCGTGCTCCATATCATCTGTTACAGCCTCAGAACCACCATACATATGCCCAATACTAAAAGAATCACCACGAACATCAGTGGCAGAGTTATCATTCTCTTGAGAAGCACCTTCCATAGCTTGCACGCCATCACCACCATTATCAGTTCTTTCACGCAAATTATTCTCAGAAGGCTTGGCAGAATTATCGTTCTTTCCAGTATGAGCATCAGCAGAATTGATGTGCTCCTTAGTTACCAATTCTAATACTTTGACAAGTACGGTAACAACACTTAATGAATCACCCGAGTCAAGGTCCAACACTTGTAGAGTTCGAGTCAGTGATCTAACCAGACCAACATCGACGAAAGTAGCTGAAGCTTCTGAAGAGATATATGAACCAGTAGGGGATCGAGCAGAAAGGACATCATTAAGAAGATCAATAAAAGCCAGAATTTCATTGCCCGGTGAAATGAATCCTTCAGCTGATTCAACAAAGTCACTGAAAACTGAATTAACCTCCGTGAAAATTCTCTTCCTTGCCTCAGCAGAACGCACACACGCAGCCACCAGAAATTGACCAGCCCTGGATGCCAACTTATGTTTCCAGTCACCATCTAATTTCTTTTCCTTTTTAGATTTTTTAGAATAGGGGACAAATTTGTGCAAAATATGCTGAAATATCCCCCCAGAGCTGCACCCAGAAGGACTCCGCGGTAGCAAACCCCTTGAGGTGCTAAGCTCAACATCTTTCCGCAACAAGACATGAACAGAAGCAGCATATGTCACTAGAATCTCTGTAAGAAGCTTCAGAATAAAAACAATTTTGGCCAACGAAGCAGAAACATCCTGGTTTTGAGCTTCATTTTCTTCAGACTCACTCGCAACAGCCTTTCCTTTTCCTTTACTTGCAGCAACATCAATGTCCATGTTAGCTGTTGACTGTGTACCCGAAGCTCCAGGCAAGGCATCATCTTTCTTAGGGGGTTCGAACATCATAACCGTATCCAGGAGAAGCTCAATCACATTGACAAAGCTGTGAGGAGGTTTCCTGTGAGCCTTGAAACTCTTGGACTCCTGAAGCTTCCCTTGTCCACCTCCCAACACTGTAGGTGAAAGAAAAGCAGAAGCAGGTTTTACATCAATACCCACTGGTTTCTCCTTCTCCGATGTTTTTTCCTTCTCCTTCTCCTTCGATTTATCCTTCTCACGATCTTTCAGCAAGACGATATATGGCCTTTCACCAACCATCTCAACTTGACAAAAAGATTGAACAGCCCGCATGAACACAACTGGGTCTCTAGAAATCACAGACGTCAAATTTACCAAATAATTGCGGACAGTGAGCCTTCCACTTGAATGTCTGTTTGTCGCAGAAACAATATTGTGACGAATCTCTGACTCCATTGCCTGCTGAAGAGTCTGAGGGATCTTCAAGGATATGCCGAATAATAGTAGCAGCAATATTGTCGAACCCGGAGAAGAGGCTGCTTGTTGGCAGATTGAGAAGCAAAGGAAGACCCCCGGCATCAAGAAAACAAACAGCAACCGGATAGCTTCGGGTGAGTGTTGCACATAGCTGGAGAACAGCATGCATTGTTTCAGATGGAAGTTGCTTCCTGATACAATTACAAGCAACCTCAACAAGCCTCTTCTGCTTGTCTGTATCAACATGGTGTGATAATTCCTGTGACTTGTTTTGCTTATCCTCATCAATAACGATGGATGTCTGCTGGCTGCTCTCAGTGCTCCTCTTCAACAATTCAACCACTTCAGGATTTAGCTTCTGATCCACTTGCAACAAGCGATCAACAGCAAGAAAGGCAGCTGTTACCCATTTTGGAACGATTACATCTGACCCACCAGACGATCCCCCATCCCATTGCCACAATACATCAGAGACAAGCTCTACCAAACCATTTTTTAGACAAGTTTCTCGGGAAACAGCATCTTCATGAAGAATCAGCGCAAGGACATGAAACAATGCAGACAGCATAGAACTATTTCCACAATCACTAACAGAGTTACATCGTTTTATCTGGTCAATAATGAAGGAAATAACATTGGGTCTGTATTGACCATCATTCTGAGAGCACATTGTCATAAGCAAGTCCCGGACTGGAAAAGCAAGAGATTCCTTCGATTGCAAAAGTTTCACACAAGTCAACAAAAGTTCATCAATTGGCGGAAGTTGTGCCATCTCCTCTTCAAACTGCCGACTATTTTCACTAGCAGCATCTTCTTTTGCTTCTGACCCCGGAGTTCCAAGAGACATAGCAAGTGCACGAGCTAGCTCGTCATCTTCTTGAACTTCCTCTTGATGACTGAAGAGCCACTCCATTGCCAATTCAACACTGTTGGCTCCCACTTGCCTCAGAGCTTCTTCGGCTCTGGCCCTCGAAAACCCCATTTCTACAATGGTTGAAATAGCTGCTTCATTCGGAGGTGGACCTGTTAGACGACTGCTGCTATTGCTACTGACATTTTTCAATTCAACCCCAGAATAAATATGTCGAACAATAGAGATAATTGATGTGATGAAATCATAGCTGCAGTCCACAAACTGTGGATGAGTCCAAACTGGAAGTACAGCTTTTAGGACCATAGACTGTAGAACCTTCACAAACGTTTCAGCATCTTGTGGGAATGGAATATTGCTATTAGATACAGGCTGCACAAGTAAGTGCTTTGTAAAGGGAGACAATATATATGATGAAGTCACCAGGTGATCCATAAGCTTGCCATAGCTAGCGAGAGGTCCATAGAGCCATGAGTGCTCCGAATCTTCCTTCTTTTCAAGTTTCACATTTCCATCATCCGTCTCCATAGGTGACGTGGGAACAGTAAACAGTAACTGGCTTGTAGCTTCAAATGTAGTCAAAACTGACTGAATAACACCTTGCCCGTATAAGCAATTTAATAGCACAGGATTACAGGAATCATGCCTGTCCATTAAGATGCCATCAATGAAATCCACAACCTTGCCAAAATAGCGGCACTTGCTGGATACTGAAGCTTCAGATCCAGAAGAGCTCATATGACCCCCAAAATTCATGTGTCCCAGGCAGATAGAAGCGAAAGTAGATACTACTCCTTTAGAAGAAGGTGATATGTTAATGGCATCATCACGTCTTCGAGAAGGTAATAGCATTGACTTTCCCAACTCTTGAAGCAAATGCATTATGTGTAACGCCAGTGATCCAACCATATCGCAACAAGATGAATAATAATTCCTCTGCTTGTCCTCCTCCCTTCTAGGAGCACTATCAGTATCTGAACCACCTGACTCACGTGGCTGCTGGTTGCTTCCCAGCCGTAGGTTCGAACCATCAGAGTTACTTCTTTGAATACCACTTGCACGACCAAGATCTCTATAGAGATTGATAAGATCAAAAAACTGGGACTCAACACTCCATCCTGACATCCTCCTTCTGAGTAGTGGATCAAGCAACTGCCTAAAGGATGTAACTCTCTGTTCATCACTTCCACTGGAACTCAATACCTGCGGTGATTCTGATGCAGATACTGAACTCGCACCTTCTTGTACTTCAACCTTTGCATCCTCAAAAAGTGCAATCTGCCATAGAATTTCCCTATGCACTTTCCCAATATCCTCCAATACATCCTTGCTATCACCGCCAAACTCTGTAAGCAATGCAGAAATCCACCGATTTTCCTTTGCGGCAGCAAGAAATAGAAGAAATTCAACTAGAAATAATGAAGAGAAAACCCCATGATCAAGTTTTGTCTTAGAATCCAACAGAAAAGACCCTGCAACCAGACTAAATCCAGTCAAAGCTTTCTTCAAATGATCCCTCAAATAGGAACAGAAAGCACGAGCTAGCGGAGCAGAGTGATGCTGAGTAAACCCCTTAAAAACCATAGTGCTGTGCAAAGCAATAGCCATCCCCTCAGAGGACTGGGCAATACTAGGTCGGAGTAAAAGCTTCAGTAAAGCGTCTATACCAGACTTCTCAACAAACAGCCTACAAGTTTCTGAGTTCTCCATTGTCCTGTGAACCAATACCATTACATGAAATACACTCAAGTTAATGAAATGCTCATCTGTAATACTCTCCCCAGCTGAATCTGACGGAGTGACTACACTGGGAGAGCTTTCACTTCCACTTCCCCTCTCCCCAGAATCCATTTCCATAGAATTACCCTCATTGACCTTCTCTGATGACCCTGAAGTACTTCCCTCCCCAATAGAAGAAATTTTGTTGATGATCTCAATAATGATATCAACCCCGGTGCTTCTCAGTGAAGACACGTGGCGCAGCAACTCTTCCACACCATTTGCCAAAGGAACAATAGCTTCATTCATAGCCACAACATATTTTTTGCATGTGAAAATGTCAAGAAGGAAGCGCAATGCAGAAGCTTCTTTTACTGCCTCCAAACCTTTGGTATTAAGGCAAATAGCACCCAAACCACTCGGCACACAAGTGAGAGCCTTTGAAGAAGGAATTATGCCAGCAACAACTGAAGATAAAAATGCATCGGGAAGACCCATATCATGTAACACAGGAAAGCAAGTGGGGTCTTTATGGAGAATTTCACTCATAACAGTAACAGCGGAGCAATATATGTCACCTCCAAACTTTCCAACATTGCCAAATATTGAAGCCAAAGTGGATGGCAACGTACTATCAGGAGAACTCTGGGAGCCGGACGTGTTAGTAGGAGCATAGGTCGCAGATCCAAGAGCCTTCAACAGAGCCCTAATGAGCCTCTTTTGACCATATAAATGATCCTCGCTGGAGCTTGAACCCTCGCCCAAAACCATCAAATTATCATCTAAACCTGCTGCATCTATAACTCTTTGAACCTCTATATGCAGTCTCTGGACTAGAAGTTCAACCCCCTGAATCTTTCAAAAGGGTAACAGCTGCATTACTGTAATCCATAAGCTTCTGAAGCGTTTTCACAGCATAACAGACAAGATGCATATGTGCAGGATCAGAATCCTCCAAAAGAGGCAAAAACGTTGGAACCATTCCAGAGCCACGAATGATGCTACCCGAACTTGAAGTAGATATGACATGAAGCAGATAGAATTGCAGAAGTGCCTCAACAAAAGCAAGAGATGAAGGATCAGTAGAATTCTTGAGTGACAAAATGGCCTTCTGAAGTACATTTAGAAGAATCATACGGTTACCGCCAGCAAAATTAATGGTTGAACCACTCAACATCCTGGCTCGATCATGAGATGAAGAATATGCAGCCAACTGAGCTCCCAATGCAAGCATAGCAAGTGTCCTCACAATTCCAGAAATAGTTTCCTCAGATCGAACTATCTTGATCAGCTCATTAGTATATTCCGGTTCATTAGCAAAAAAGGACACAAGCTCATCATTTGCATCATTTGACTGCACAAGCACAATAAAAGCAAGAAGGCAGATTCTACTGTACAATCTGCCTGATCTCGTTGAACGGAAGGCATGTGCGTATCTGATTCTTGTGAGCAGCGAGAATCTCTGTTCAGGAGGTACATTATGCTGCTCAATGCATTGCTTTAGAAGCAAAAGATCATCCTCTTTCCGTAAATGCAGATCTGGCATATGTATCATGGTTGAAGTAGATGATTTTACATCACTACTGCTTTCTCCATTTCTCTGGGGACTAACTCCATGCAATTCAAAGTACAAGGTGGAGCCAAGACGAGTCTGAGACTTTTCATCTTTGTCCTGTACATCTGATGGAAATAACGACAGCCCCTCTTCTTGACTCTTTTCGTTTGCCACGACACATGAATACAAACCCAAGCCCTCTTCCTTGCTCCCCCCATCCCTGTGCTAGAGACAACAGGCAACTATTAATAGGGCCAAGCCCAATCATCTTCCCACTTACATGCAGCTTCGAGGGAGGTATTTTCACTAGAGCAGAAAGTGTCTCCAATGTCGCCACAATAACCTCGGGATCTGTTGATGCAAGCAGGAGCTTGAAATGCTGTTCAAACAATAATTAGAAGTAAAAAGCTTAGTTCGGACACAGTCACCTCCATATAACCGCTCAGCAGAAGACTAATGTAAAGACAAATTTACTCATAAAATTCAGAGTACCTCTAAACCATCGAACGAACTCTTATTGTGACAGTTCTCCAGGATGATTTGCATCACCCTCAAGATCTGCAAAACTGCAAGCTTCGGGGAATGGAGCATCATCTTCCGTGATAGTATCTGAGAGTAGGAGGTCATTCCTTTCAGTTATATAGGCCTTGAAGTATGTATCAAAGTGATGAAACAGTGGCCTCCAATGATGAAAATTCCCCTAGAAAAATAAGAAAAGGTAAGTTGGGAACAGACACATTGAGACATCATTTCAGAGAATACCAAGATAAACACCTTGTTGTACTCCCAACGAAAACCAGACAGTGGAATTGCCATGTCTTGTAGCGGACTCTGAATAACCTTGTCAATAAATGATTTGATTTTAGGAGGCTGCAGAAAAGAAAACAAAATCATTAGCATGCCAAACTGTTGAGATCATTTGATTGTAACGAGAACTCCAACAGCAAAATGAATACGTAATATCATAAATAGTAAAAAGTCCCGGCGTAGAGCCCTAGATCATAAGCCTACATGGTCTACAAACCGCAGCAGCTCCTCAAACATCAACAATTCAGCTAAGGCCTTGCCTTGTACAAAGAGATTGTGACATAGTCATGAAACAGAAAGAACCGGATTGCAATGTGAACTACAGCAACAATTTGAACAAAAAATATAAAATCTTCAACAACATGATATGACTTCATTTTTTTAATTCGTGTACGACCTCAACCACATGTAAGATTCCCCCAAAAAAAAAGCTGCCACTGACTCCATGAGACAAAACCCAAGGATAAATAACGCCCTGTCAAAGTATTGAACTATTATTACACGTGCACAATCATCACCTTCCTTTATCAGCAGTGCAAATTGCAAAGAAATATAAAATTACGTATACGGTCTACCATCCTCTCTTCTTTCAACAAATTTTGACAAACACAAGGGAAACCAAGGATTATCACATCATATCTGCAACAATCTAAAACTAAAAAGCTCAATAAAGTGCCTCAAGCAACCTCAGCGAATATCACGAGCTGCAATAAAATCCTATCTACAAGTTCACTTATCTAATCTAGAGCATTATCACGACAATATGGTAAACATTTAACACAAACTAAATAAGTCAAATACACAACTGTTTTGACACACACTCAAATTTAAGCAACATCTATTTTTCCTTTTTTCCGCCAAAAGAACTAGACTTCCTTTAGGGGTTTCATAAAGTGAAAGTTAAATTTTCATAGGGGTTAAAGAATAAAGCCCAACGTTAATTTCACAAGTAAAGCATTAAAATAGATATATCCATATTGCAGTAAGCATCAAAAACTTATATGATACTATATATCATACAAATCCAGTATACGCAATAAACATTACAACATAATAACACAAAAACCCACTTTAAATTTTCATACTAATCAAACGTTACAACTTCAAAAACCTACATTAAACTACTAATTACAAAACGTATTCAAAACCCCCAATCCACAAAACCAACACATTTAACTCCAGAGTAAACCCTAAAACACGAACTAATGAAAAAAAATCCATCTCTCCCCCCAAAAAAAACCCCTAAATCAGTTACCATTGCCGAAAAACCCTAGTTTAAAATCGAATCGAAAAAAAACAAAAACTGACCGTCTCAGAATCAAGTTGAATAGAAGGTCCAAAAGATCCTTCGCTAGAGAAGAGCTGTCGAAGCCTCGACGGCAAACTCGATCTTAGGGTTGCCATTTTTGCAATCAAAAACTTGTATGATTATATCTCTATAATCTTAAATACTGCAAAAAATCATCAACAAGTTAAAATCAAGTGCAAAAATCAATAATCAAGAACAAAAAATACTGCAAAAAAAAGGGTAAAAAAAAACTTAGAAGAGAGAGAAAAGAGTGCGAGTCAAAGAAAGAGTTACCAGAGAGAGAAAGAGAGGATGCCTACACATCCGACGTTTCTTTTCTTCGACTGTACAAGAGAGAGAAAGTAGAGAGAGAAAGAGGAGAGAGAAACCTCAAAGCAAAAACTGCGAGAAATGGAGGAGAGAGAAAGAGAGGAGAAGTTTTTGTTTCTTGCTTTCAATTTTTTGCTTTTGAGGGATTTTGAGTTTTCCTTTTGTTTATTGTTGTTGGAATTATGGAGTAATTAGAAGAAACTCAAATTTTGGTAGTGTGGTTTCGTTTGTGTTAAAAGACCTTTTGTATTTATGGAGTAATGGGAGAGGGGGATATTAATAAGAGTATTAAGACTTTAGACCAAAGATGTGAATTTAGATCAAGATGTATGAAGATTGTAGAAGGATGGTTTGTTAAAAGTTTCTTGGAGTTAGGTCATGGAATTTTTGTTTGTGTTTCCTAGATGAAGGGATGTGGGTTTGAAATTGACTGGATTAGGTGTTATGATTTTTATGTAAGTGTTTATGTAATCTGATCGGACAATGATGGGGTAACCCTCAGGGTTGGCAACCCTCATGAGAGAGATAGAGAGAAAGTATAGTTTTATATACACGCGATGCGTGCGAAAACATGTAGTTATTAAATTAATTGCTAATTACATCTATAAATTAGGAATTTTTAAATTTTTAATCATTTTATGCTACTAAATCAGGGATATTTAAATTTTCAAAAAAAAATTGAGAGATAAATAACTGGCCGTCTTTGTAAATATTCTTTGTTTTTTCTTTTGTAGTGCATTTTTTATATTTTTATCTTTTTAATTAATTAGGTAGTTACCTTTTTTATTTTTTATTTTTGTATTTTTGAATTAAGGTAGGTAGTTACCACTTTTTTTTTCTTTTTTTTTCTATTTTTTGGTGTCCTACCCCTCTTGACATATAGAATAGAGATGCAATAGTGGTAGAGACATTTTCTATCTCCAAAAATATTGAATTTAATATCACTTTCTCTCTATCTCTCATGAGGATTACCATCCGTTAGGGTCACCCAAACATTTTCCAATGTGACCTGATTAAATGGAGTACAAGAATTAGTAAGTGGAGGTAAATGGTTGAGAGTGAATTTTATGACATACTTATGTTGTTTCTTAAATATTGATTGAGCACACTTGTAGATACACAACTTTGACTATTAATATTTTCGATTATATATTATTAATAATTATAAAAATATATACATTGAAATTAACCCAATAACAATAAGATAATGACATTTATCTTTACACGATAGTAATTAGATATGGTCAAAGTTAAATTCCAAATAGTGTAAAAAGTCAATGCGATGCATCTATTAATATACGAAGGAAGTATGATGGATCAATTGTCTAGGAATAGTTAATTTGGAGTTAGTAGATTAACCATTCTCTGAATTCTTACTTGCACTTGGGAATGGGTCTCTACAAACTGCTGAATTTGCGGTTGTTCAAATACCTCCACATATTGTTCTACCATTTGATGCGAGTCCCAATTGTCTCAGTGAGCTTGTGGAAAGCGTCTTCCCATAAATCAGCGTAGGTTCTTTTTGCGACAGCATTTTCACATATCGTGCAATTCTAACCCCTATGAATGAAGATGTTAATGGGATAAACAATGATCTCATTACCAAATTCCCTAGAAAATCAGTTGTGTACAGGAGTTTTGATATGATTCTCGATGATGCTTGTAACATATATCCATCAGAATTTTTAAATACCCTTTGTCCAGACGGTATGAGCCCCCATGAATTAGTGTTGAAAGAAAACAGCCCAGTTATTACGCCGCAACCTTGCTCCCGCTACGGTGCATTGCAACGTGCGCGTTTGATTTGTAAACACTTCTTTCCAAACATTATTGAATGTGTCATCATAACTGGCCATCACACAGGAGAGCATGTGTTTTTGCCACGCATTAACCTCAGGCCATCTGTCTCAACAAATTATCCTTTCCAGTTCCAAAGAAAATAGTTTCCTATAAAGCTTAGCTTTGCAATGACTATTAACAAGTCTTTTTTTTTATAAACTTTGAAATTGTCTTTTTTTCACACAAATTTGAGTGAGAAACCAGATTATTCTTCATCCATCATCCATTTCTCAAAAAATGTTTTCTAATCCTTCCATGGGATGATGTAGGGCATTTGTTCTATTCTTCTTCTCGCAAGTCGCGGCTTTTACGCCATGATAGCATTATGCGGGTAAGAAAACCTTGTCGATTTTGATTTTCCAAAGGCCTGATAATTTATGTTTTAGGGTTTCATTTAAGTTGAAAATGGGTAATTTGATTCTGTATACTTCAGCCTCTCGCACAGCAATCGAGAAAACACCTTCCTTTCATCAATTCATGTCTCCTCCCAAATTTTCACTTCAATGTCTGTTGTCACTTTTGCTTTGTGAACCTAGATAGGGACATCAATAAAGAAATGTAACTATACAATCAATTAAGTCAAAAATTGGATTTAGGGTGTTCTTTATAAATTGGTAACTACAAGAGTTAGTAGACATGTTTTGTTTGGATTAGTTTGGCTCGATTTTTGCTCCAGGTTATAAATTTTGCAATTTGGGCTTTTCTTGCACCTTGAGTTTTACGCGATGGCGATATATAGTGAAATAGGAACAATGTGCTTTGTCACACAATATTTTTTACGCTCACGGGGTTTGTTTTAAAGGTCTTGAAAGTTTGAATTTTGTTTGAAGTATCATAGAAACCACGAGATATGTCTGGGATATTTGATCTGGACTTTCTATATTGACATGCTAGAAGTCTTGACCTTTCTATAGTGAAACGCTATGTAATATGTGATCAATAACTGAGATCAGGTTATTCTTAATGGGTAGATGATGGACTCGTGTCTACCATTAGGATGGTAGACACGGACCAAAATGCGGCCAAAAACACATAAAACGTGCGAAACCAATGAACATCAACTGTTCTCCAATGAACATTAAGTGGACCGTGAAACCAATGAACATCAACTGTTCTCCAATGAACATCGATCTCGTCAATTCTCCTTTATTGGCCTTTATATTTATGTTTCTTAGTTTGTTTATTGCAGATATTTCTTTGTTCATTGTGTTTTCTTTGTCTGTTCATTAGGTTGAGTGGTTTGTTCACCAGATATTTCCTCTTATGTTCATCTTTTTTTCTTGATGTTCATTGCTAATTCGGATGTTCATTGCTAATTCGGATGTTCATTGCTGACTCATATGTTCATTGAGTCTCGTGTGTTGTTCTTTTGTTCCACTTTCATCTTCATGTTGCTTAGTTTGTTCATTGAGGATGTTGTTTTGTTCATTGCGGAACGACGTCGTATCAAATGGTGCGCACCATTTGGATGGTAGACTCGTGTCTACCATCTAATTTGCGGGTTATTCTATAGGAATCGTAGGTGTGACATGCAATATATGCTAGTTTGGCTAAACGGGTCAGGAACAACATTTTGGACTCCATTTGCTTTGTTCTGGGTATTACGAATTGCTTATATTGCAGTTAGTGATTTCATGGATTATCCAAACCTATGCTATGTTTGAGGTGATGGTGATTTTTTTTGGTAAGGTTATGATTATATGCTTCCTGCATTAGTCGCACTTCTATTGGATTTTTGAATTCTTAATATGGTATCGGGTAATAAATCATGTTGTGAAGTTCAAATGTGGTGTACATGTTCACGATGTCCTCTATAATTGTTTAATTTATATTGTGGATTTCGTATGTGTAAATTGAAATGTTGGCCTAAGGCATAAAGTACCCTCCCCCAAAATATCGGGTTCATTGCACAGTTCCATCCCCCTAACCTCATAGGTGTATGAGTAGCTCTTATATCCCAGTTTTGTTCTGCAGTCAATTTGGTATCAGATTTTTTTTATATCCCAGTTTTGTTCTGCAGTCAATTTGGTATCAGATTTTTGTTCTTCGTTTCTTCCTCCTTTTTTTTAGTTCACATTTATTGTACATTGCATGTGCTACATGGTTCATTGTCCTTTTTTGGTCGTTTTTGTTTGTCTGAAGATTTTTACGTGTTATGTATCAGTGTACATATGAAGGCCGCATCTATCGGTTGAAGCTCTTACGTGCTAAGATTATCTTTGAGGAACCACCAATTTGTTCGCTTTCACACACGGGTCAACATGACTTGTGTGAATCGAGAGTGGAGTGGTAAATTTCTTGACTTCTACTTATTGATGTGAAAATATGTGCGTATGTGCTGATTTGATATTCTCCTTTTTACAGCCTGTTGTGGATGTGCAGTTGTAAAATCTACATGTCCTTGATAATGGTGTGTGTGTTATGAAGTCTTTAGAGTTGGGGATAATGAAGCAATATATCTTTTAATGTAGGCGATTTACGTAACTTTATTGTTAATCACATGATAATGGAATTCCACCTCCAAGTATGTGTTTACTCACTATAAACCTATAAATTTCTGCGACCACTCAATACTATAATAGAGGTAAGGAATGGTAATGAAGAATTTTGGGATGAAAATGTACTTGGGGTAAAGTTGAATTACCTTCTCGTAGAATTTCCCTTGCAAGGTTACGCGCACACACCCATTACCACTATTGTTGTGTATTAACACCTACCAAACGAGCTATTTGCACTTATTAATGTCTTGCACTCTTACCTATCCATTAACTTTAAAAATCCCACCTTGTGGTTTTTAAATCATATGCTTGTTAGATACCGACTTCTTTGTTCTTTGGTGCGTGAAAGGAAATGCTCAAACCAAGCTCTTTTACATTGTGTTTGCTTAATGTTATTTATGAGATCCAATTAGAAATCTTCAAGAGTAATCCTAGAAGATTGGCATTCCCTACGGTGCAAGCCTTTGACCTACTCACGAAACCAAGGCGTTCTGTTGTATTCTAACTACCAACTATATGGTGTTCTTTTTATATAAAAGGTAACATTTGTTCTTACTTTCAACTTGAATCTTAATGAGATGCACAAGTAGTTGTATTGCTTAATTGCATATGGTGTCGTGTAGTTGGTTGATTAAGTATTGAAATGGGATGGAATTATCTCTTCAATCATTTTGTTCTTTATCTCTTTTTATACCTTTTGTGATTTTGGGGGGGGTCTTTGATGTGTAATGTTGTGACTTGTGAGTGACAAATGGAGCCAAAGAGGTTCGGGATCTTTGGTAGTACCTCTTGTTTATGTGGGTATTACCTCCAAAAGGGACCTATTTCTAGCTGAATTTACTTGTTTAGCACACCCCATCTTTCCGAGTTGAAACACTTGACACAACAGAACCTAAATGACCTTAGAATTCAGTACATATTTTAATTCTCTCCTCTTGATATTGAAGTCTTGAAGGAAAAGAGGTCGGGTATTGCGTGCTTATAAATGCCTTCAATTGGATTTGTTAGTGTATGTTATTGTATGACAGACAATCGTTAACTTTGAGACTTGTAATTGTGATATTTGTATTTCGTTATCATTGAACAGTGAAAATGTTTGTTTAGTGCGTATTCCAAACAGGCGGTAAGTACACACGGTGTATTAAGTGCATTAGGCAAATCAATGACGAACGATGTGCAAACACGGTTTATTTTCTCGTTAATTTCATCTGGAAAGAAAATACATAAATAAGTTTATTTCAAGTGCAATTCTAATAGTTAAGTTAACAACTTTGATTCAGAACTTGCTGTTAACTTGGAGCTTTTTCGCGTGCCTTTAGAGTGTTTTTAAAACGAAGCTACAATCTATTCCCGCAAGATAGAGAGTATGCTCCATTGCAACACCCTGTTTTTGGAAATTGATGCAGTTGGTGTGATTTGGATAAAGAACCTTGTTGTCATTAGTTCATGACTTGGAGCTTTTTCGCGTGCCTTTAGAGTGTTTTTAAAACGAAGCTACAAGCTATTCCCGCAAGATAGAGAGTATGCTCCATTGCAACACCCTGTTTCTGGAAATTGATGCAGCTGGTGTGATTTGGATAAAGAACCTTGTTGTCATTAGTTCATGGAAGATGTCGGTAAAGGCCTAGCAAGAGGATGTAATTAGAGAAGGAATTAGATCGATTTAACGTTTAAATCAGCTGTAATACGTATGCAAAGTAAGTAAAAGGGTAAAGTGCAAGAATGCTTACATCGTTTGATAGAGTGTTAACATGGCCGGCCGGCATTTTGAAAAGCACTTCACATTGTTCAGTGTAGGCAGTAAGAAATATTGTGCCAGTAGTGTCGTACGCTCTCAGATGTAAGCGGAGCCTGTAATCAAGTGAAAATGGTATTGTTGGTTTATTAAAGCAGACAATTCATTATATATGTAAGGATATGTATACCTTGGCACAACTAAGGTCTCTTGCAAATAATTCGAGCAATTGTACGGCACATTGTTTGGAAACGCAATACGTTTGCCACATGAAGCGCATGCAGTATATGTAAGCAGATATGTAATATTTGGTTCAAGCATACGGACGTGTAACCAGTGAGTTTCTCCAGGTATTGTTGTGCGGACTGCTTGGGAGTATGAAACAGGATTTAGCGATTTTTGGAATAGAGGTCGTATAGGCAAAAATATAGTGTAGCGGTTAGCGCACTAACGTGTATATAACAAGAACTTACTTTTTTAGTAAGTATCTCTGCTACTGAAACGTGTATATTATTTCCTTCCATTGCTAATACACCTTACACTTTGTAGTTGTACTTGGGAAGCTTGCTAACAACAACAAGTAAACGGTGTTCAGATTATTTTATTAGTTTGACGCAAACCGCAAATTTAATTGTTAGTGTAGCTTATAAGTTCAAGATAACTGACCAAGCTATGGAAGGTTCCTTTACGTAGCTAGATATGGAAAGGCAAAAAATAAAAAAAGAACAACCCCTTGCAAGGTGGAGAGAAGAGGAGGTGAGAAGGGAATGGTTACAAAGAAGTGGAAGGGGTGTTTTATACCAAAACCAGGGAGCTACGACAAAGGATTCAGAGTGAGAAGCTATTGATTTTAGGCTGACCAATATGTGTAGGTGGGGCAAGATGTCGTGCAGAGTGTTTGATCACATGTTAGTAGTAGCACATTTGGTGGTATTGTAAATAGGCAAATCACATGCTAACAGTGGGTAGTTGTACATAGAAACAAGGATATGAGCATGGTGTTTTAAAGCCTTATGTAGCCTAACGCACTAAATTGCCTGATAGCATTAAGGCACAACATGCATACTAAAATGAAGCTAAGTAAAGGGGAATTCCAACTGAAGTGAGTTCTTAAACTTGATAAGTTAAAGTAGGAAAGTTAAGCTTACAGATTTAATGAGTTAATGCGGGTGCTTATAAAGAGTGTTTGCACGCAATAAAGGGCCCAAAACAGAAGCTAACTGGTTAACAAACTTAACACTTACAACTTGCCTTTTCAAACCCAAAACGAACACTATATGGCAAGTAGTAGGGGTGTCGTATAGAAACAAAGAACTTGGTTTAAAGCTAACAACACAAAAGGTTCATGTTCCTATCAGAAGCCCACTTAATTCAAAAAGGAAGATTAGTAGCATGGTTTGCGCTAATTCCAACGAATAGCTTTCGGAACCTAGGTCAGGATCTTGTTCCGTGCAAGTGCGGTTGCTGGCCCGATTTGTAAGAAGAATGGTTTTGTGTTCAGGCGATGCGCTCTGGGTTCGAAATTGAACATTCCCTGCATTAGAACAAACAACCTGGTTTAGATATGATGTTTGTTTAATTTGTAAAAGAAAAAAGCTTAAACTTGTGGATGGTACTGTAATGCAGAACTTGAATGTAGGCACTATGGAGGGTTGACATGTTGTGTTATGATGTGGGTATTACAATGATCGAATAATTGGATTGAAAATAAAGTTTTTACAACTGCAATTCATTTTGCATTCATACACCAGAACGTCTTAGCTTACAAGGGTAGGTGGGTATTAAAAGGCTTTAGCAGTTCAATAAATTAGTTCTTTAAAAGACACGTTGTCCAGTGAAAGTGTGAAACATGGTACTATGTAGGACAAGAAACATGGAATAGCAGTTAAGTAAAGAGAAAAAGTGAAAGGGAAAGGAATTCAGGGGTCATTGGTGTAAGATGACACAAAGCTACGTGGCTAACTGTAATATAAGGTGTTTATACTTACAGTAGTAATTTGAGCATATATCTCAGCCGATGTCATCTTGAATTAGGCTTCACATTCTTGTGTAAAAGCTGTGAAGGTCATTTCTCCGGTGCCATCAGTGGCGTCAAACTTGAAAGTGATCCTGTATAAGGACAGGGGAGCAAATGTGTAAGGAAGAGCGTGAAAGTGTTATAGTTAAAATGGTAAGTCGATGCAAAAAGTACCTAGGAGCAGCTATGCATTTTTCCTTGTTGCAGAACTTGCACGTGTAGGAGACGTCGCAATCAGTTTCAGTTCTCTTACCACAGTTGTTACATCCAACATATGGGACAATCTTAGATCGTTCGGGCTCGGGAATGGTTACCTTGATCCAATGCTTTTCTTCTTGGAGTGTATTTCCAACATGTAATCATAGAAGAACCATGCATATTAACCGGTTGTCTTGTGAAAGCGGGTTACACGCCACAACAAGCAACGCAGAAACTTAGCCATGTTGCTTGCGGATGTGTTTTAGATATGTACAACATGAAAACATTAACAGGTGGATATATTACTGTTGTTTACGCTGATCGTCTCAATGGCGGGGACTTCACTTTGTTCAGTAGGATTCCTAACCTCACAAATGCGCACCATCCGTTCAAGTACCATTGCACGCTTTTCTTCAGACCTGCAAACATGTTTGGGAACACATAAGATGTAAGTTAGTAAAAGTGGTGGGTGGAAGGTGGTGTGCATTGAAGGAACATACCATTTGCGCAGCGCATCCGCCCTCTCTCCAACTGGATTTCGATGAAACACAGTTGCCATGCTAGTTGACAGTGAAAATCCTGAAAGGAAGTTGCTAGTAGTTAGGGGACAAGCACAATTGCATACTTGAGCCAAGAATTTACAACTTGGTACTTCTAGGGTTTCCTAGGAAAAACCACAGGATTAATTACTATATAGGGAATAGGCTACTAACAAGCATCGATGTTAGTATTAGTGAAGTCCAGCATAATTAACAAAGATGTAAAATTCAAAACAAGCATGTATTCTAGCCATGAGTAAGTGGCTAGTATGGCCTTTTATTTAGTTTTTATTGTAAGTAAGGTATCACCTTTGTGGGTAGATGGTTTAAGGGATGTGAAACCAACAATGAGGGTTTGGTCCGACCCGTGATTTCGGGGAGGTTGGCTTCCGTTCTGTGAGATCGTCCCATGCGATATGGTCAAGGGCAGTCAGTCGGTCTTTGCAAAGGAAACGAGGTTGCCCTTTAGTGTTCAAGTGGTTATTTTTTTTTTAAAAGTGCATGTGTGTGGAAGCAATGTAAACCTGTGGTCAGTTATCACGATTTCCCGGACTTGGTGTGCAACACCAGATGAAGTTGTGATTGCTCGTGTATTCTCGACAAACAAGACTATGCCTAGCACATCTGAAACAATGTAAGATACACTGTTAGAATTTGCGCACATGACAAAGTAAGTTAGCGAAGGGAGTAGGGCTAATCACCAAAGTGTTCGCTAGCATCGGTAGTGCGCGGAATAGCGGCTATTGGCGGGTACTCGGGTTCACCGGGCTTTGCTTCGGGATCTAAGTCTGGATCATGGCTTGGCCAGCGAAGCTCATTTGGCGATCGTCATCCCGAGTAGCATACCGGCCTAGCACTTAGGTTTTAGGGGTGCATTTGCAATCTCGTATTCATGATTGCTCTTGAAGGCAATTCATATTCCTCAATCCGGTTTTCAAAAAGCGCCCCGCGCATTGTGTTGCCCTACCATTCATATGAGAGGTATGTAAGCTAGTTATCTATGATGCATAGGGTGATACATGTTAACGAGGCATATGTCGAGTACAGGCGAAATTTGGTTGCTAGTGAAGTAACAAATAGAGAAGTTAACATTGGCTGGTCCAATATTTAAACACTTGGGAAATGACGTGTATACTAAGGTAGTTACCTTTTCATCCTCAAAGAGTAGTTGTTGGTACCGAGTATTTTTGTGAGGTGAAACCAGCGTATGTGATTTTTCTTTGAGCTTCACCTTGACCTTGTATGCTTTTGTTGTGGGAGTCAACTTGTCGAGGTTAATTTTCTACGGTTTCATCTTTGTAAACAAAGATTCGTGCATACGTGTTAATTAGGACTAATGTAGGAGTTAGCTGGGAAGTGTGAAAAAAAAAACATCGTGGCAGCAGAACTTGTAACATTGCAAACAATAAAGAAACGCAACATCTTAGCTTAGTTTGGGGGTGTCTTGGCATGCTAAAAAAAATGTATCAGGAAAATGTCTGCAAATCATAATAATTCTGATAACAAGGTTGCCCAAATTAGTTAGATTTGTTTTCTCCCTTTCTGATAAGTCATTATTGTAAAGCTTGGAAGGCTTGTGGCTCATCGTGGCAATAGAACGTGTAGGCTTTTAAGTGGTATTTGCTACACTTTTTTTCCTCTGTGAACCTTGCTATGGGCTAAGTTGTATTAGGTAAATGGCTACAAAATATAATAATTCTGGTAACAGGTTATCTAATTGAGTTAGTTTTTTTTCCCTTGTTTAAGTGGTTGTTTTTGTCCCCCCTAAACGTAGAAGCACAACATGCTAAGCAGATATGATTAATTAGTTTTTTTTCCTTAGCAAGAATGTACAACATTTCCAAGCAAATCATATATTTCCCTAGTATGTGAGTAGTTAGTTATTTGTTTCAGATTATTGGGGAACCAGGTGGGGAAAGCAACATTTTTTTTGGAGTGTAGTGTGTAAGATTTATGATTCCTAACAGTTTAATATGAAAAAAGTTCAAGGGAAGTATAACTATAAATGCTAATAATTGCAAGACATAGGTGGAAAACTTTAAATACACAAGCAGAATAGGACAAAAGGTAGAGGAAAGCAGCAGTAGAGGAACTAATGAAGGCAAAAATATTGATTGGAGCAAGGGAAAAGCCATTGAAAAGTAAACTTACCTTGAGTTGGTTTGTGAGCTTTAATTTGCCGAGGAGAAAAACGTTGGAACCTATTAAGCCTTTCATTCAGTGATTGTAGTATAATATACTTCCAAGTTAGCGGTGGGAAAGAAAGAGGGCAAAGGAGGGCAATCTAGTAAGGCTTGAATAGTGAGCAGCCTCCTTTCTGTCCTTTTGTAGAAAAAAGTAGTGGATGCAGATTTCGCAGGTACGTTAATAAGTACAATAGACATGCTTCCATCAGTGTCAACAATATTAGAACTGTCCTTTTCCACTGTTATGCTTACCCCTAATAAAAAAGTAATTGTACTTTTAAACTACTTAGTGTGTTAGAGAAGGCAACCAATCCACATCTTTAGTACAAAATAGTAATATTAAAGTTCAATCTAGTACTACATTTCATAGATTTATACATATATATAATGTAGGGGAGATGTAGCATGCTTTTTCACTGTAAAAAGTAATGGACCTTCTTTATGCTAGGCTTAATACTGCTTTTAGACAGTTTTTTTAGATCAATTTTAAAGGTGTATCAGATTGATAGGGAGGTCAGTTTAACAGGAGGCCCACTCTCAAATACACACATTTGTTTTTTTTAAAAGATTGAGTCTGTTGTCTTGGCCAGACTACACGCTAACATGTGTATCCTGGTGGCTTCAAGGGTTTAGTTAGTCTGGACATGTGGGCGAATAATTAATCTGCCATGGTAATTAACTCAACCTAATAGTAGCTGTTATGGTTAGAATTAACAGAATCTATTGGACCAACATTTAGAAGATGCCCTTAAACATACACACAGCCAGGGATGGGCATGGGTCCAGGACCCGACCCAGACCCGG
This sequence comes from Beta corolliflora, assembly GCA_947648045.1. Taxonomy (NCBI): domain Eukaryota; kingdom Viridiplantae; phylum Streptophyta; class Magnoliopsida; order Caryophyllales; family Amaranthaceae; genus Beta; species Beta corolliflora. Next base: position 115,846 of record CANSZD010001363.1, read on the forward strand.
TTGGACACGACCCATTTTAAAGGGTCTGGGTCTAGAGTTTTGAGACCCATTGGGTCTGGGTAGGGGTGCTAATCGAGCGAGTCGATCGCGAGCAGGGTCTGCTCGACTCGACTCGAAAACTCGCAAACCCTGCTCGACTCGACTCGAAAACTCGTTAAGCTCGTTAAGCTCTTGCTCGTTAATTTTTTCCCAACTCGACTCGAAACTCGACTCGAGCTCGATAAGCTCGATTGGCTCGATAAGCTTGACTCGAGCTCGATAAGCTCGACTCGAGCTCGACTCGATTGCTCGACAATTAGTTTTACCTTGTTTTTTTCTCAAATCATTAGAATTACTACAATTACCAAAACATTTTTAAATTATTCAAGTTCTTCCATGCATCCTTGCCTCCATTTGATTATTTTAAACAAAGGATAAAAATTATCTCTAAAACAACAATATGATAATAAGATACAATTACACAACTCTTAGTCTCTTACATAACAAATATCCTATTACAAAACAAATTTAAAACATTCAAAATCCCAAATATTTCTTCATAAAATACTCCATTACAAGTTTGATGCTTCAATCTTCTCCAAAAGTCCAAACAACCTACAAACATTCATGTACCAAAATATTAGTAAAGATCTCCATTATTTTGAAAAAGCACACATGATAGAAGTATTAATAAAATCTATTACCAACTTTAGGGAATTGGAAGAATTATTTCTTTTGGCTCATCTTCAACGTTATTCTACATGAACATGACATAAAATAAGTTAGTATAATTAAAGAAAGTGAAAGACATATACTTATTAGGAGCAATGCCTCTCTTTAACATCAAATTAAAACCTTCTTCCTCAACAACTGAAAATGATTTTTCATGCATGACAATCCAATGTGCAATGCCTTCTCTCATCTTTAACATGTCTAATTTACCATTATGCAAAGCACTAACAAAAGAAGAATCAGGTGTTCCAGTACTAGAATCAGATGGCAGAAAATTAAGCAATGTACTTTGCCTTGATTTTTTAGGACATTTATCTAAATGACGCTTATAATGTGTAGTACTACCAGACTTAAGAACTTTAAGTTTAGTTTTACAATGCTTACATCTTACAAATCATTCTTTGTTAATTAATTCTGGCTCACTTAAATCTTTCCAAACACCAGATTACCTTGCTCTCTTAAAAGGACCCGATGGAAGTAGATCATTGTTACTTTCGCGAGTGTTAATTGGTGGAGGTACTTCCTCTACCTCGGGTTCTTCATCTTCCTCCATCTCATCATTGAGATTCACAAAGAACTCCTCAACAACATTAGGATTATTAGGAGCGGCAGTTTCTTTGTCAACATTACTAGACATATCTGCATTTAAAGGATGATAGTATTACATTAATACTACATTACTAGATAATAGACAAGTAAGACAACACACCATTAACCACACACACCACAGACCACACACACCACTCCACACTCCACACTCCACAATAAACACACCACACTCGGCAGAACACAACATAGCAGAACACACACATCACTCCACACTCCACACTCCACACTCCACACCATGATTGTTCAACCCACATTCCAACTCAACCACTATAATCAGCAGCACAGTGCATAATAATCATATTATAATTAGCTTGATTTGGGCACTTTCACAACACCAAATAATTGATAAATCATTCACCAAAAGATAAAACAATTACACTTATATATATGTAAGAAAAAATTGATCTATTAAAAAGGAACAATTACAGGGAATTTAAACACATACCCAGATGAAATTTCACATCAAACTTCATAAAATTACCATTTCCAACCTTAAATCTCAAAAAAAATCACCCCCAACAAATCAAAAAACCCAATTAATCACTTCATTACTGAACCCACATTCCAATCCAACCACGCACAAATGAAATAATTTAGCTTGCTTTTACTCACATATACTTCACAATTACATGATTGATACAGTACAAAAAGAAACCAGCCTAAAAAAAATTACCCAAAAAATTACATGTGTACAATGTACCTGTCATATATTAGTCGAAAAACACCAAAAACTTGCTTCGGAAAACCATGATTTTTTGCACGGTGATAAGGTGATGTTGACGAGCCAAGAAGACCATTGTGAGAATGGTGATGTGCGATGTTGATGAGCGGCCGAGAGTCCAAGAGAGAATGAGTGAGCCAAGAAGCCAACTCGCCAACCTTCAAGTGAGAGATAGAGGATTAGAGCTCAGAGGACAGAGGAGTACACGCGTGAGGAGAGACGGCTGGGAGCCTGGGATGGGAATTGGGGGGAAAGTGAGGGACTAGGGTTTTCCTTTCAATTTTCAAACAAATCTTTTCTTTTGTGTATTTTTTTTTTTAAACTTACTAGTTTAATCATGACATGGACCATAAAGTAAAAATTATTGGGCTTGGTAAGTTGGTCCATATATCTCAAGTTTTTGATAAACTTTTTTATTAAATAAAATAAATTTTTAGAAAAATAATATTTAAAAAAAGTTATCGAGCTGCTCGCGAGCTTAACGAGTCGAGCAGGGTCATGCTCAACTCGTGCTCGTTAAGGTTTCGAGCCGAGTTGAGCTCGAGCCGAGCTAACTCGAGTCGAGTTTTGCCCGAGCGTTGACCAAGTCGAGCTCGAGTTGCTCGCGAGCTGCTCAGCTCGATTAGCAGCCCTAGGTCTGGGTGTAAAAAAATGGGTATGGAGTGCAGGTCGATAGGTTCGGACCCGCCCCACCTGAACCCATGTTCTTTTATATATATATACAATGATAATAATAATAATAAATATTTAAAGAGCAATAAAACTTTTTACCTTAACATATGAATTTATAGATTTTCAAGCAGCCATCGCGTCTAGTACTCGATCCCTAAATTTCTCATTTTATCCATTCCGGCCGGGGACAAAGCCAACTTGTTGTGGATATTTTAATTTGGAATGTTTTGTAGAAGTATTAGACTATTACGTTGGTATTTTATCATTTTAATAACTAATAAAACAGGCGTAAATGAAACGCATGTTCAAAAAATAATGGAAACTCTTAATAAGTTTGAGACCCATTTTGGACCCGTTTGGACCCAGGACCCACTAGACCCATTGGATCTGGGTAAGGGTCATTTTCCTAGACCATGTGGAGTGCGGGCGGGTCGGGTCTACATCAAAATTTACGGAGTGCGGGTCTAGCTGGACCCGCCCCAGATCCGACCCATGCCCATCCCTACACACAGCCAAAGTGTAGCAATTGGAAGAGTTGAAGAGTGGGTGTGGGGAACAAGGGTAAATAGATAAGCAGTGGTTAACAGAGAGTTACCTGGTATGAAGGCAAAACTCTAGTTGTAGCAGGAACACTGTTAGTGCTACGTTTTTTAAAGGGGAACACCGTTCTTTCTTGATGCAGCCTTGGAGCATGGTTTAGTTAATTCTGTAAGCAAATCCTGGAATACGAACGGAGGCATACTATTAATAGAATTTAGAAGGTGCATTTTGACATAGGAAATAACTTATTACTATAGTGTAACGTAAAAAACACACTGACTTGGCATCAATTGGAACCCGGTTGTTTCTAGGAGTGCAACCGAGAGACTAAATGTCTTAGTGTATTCCAATGAGCAATTTGGACAAAAAGCGTGCATGAATATATGAGGACATAAGCTGAATGAAGGAATACTGTTGACACCGGCGGGCGGACTAAGCGAACTTAAATCTGACATAGTGCACATGAAGATATTAGGTAGTTCGGGTTTGTGTTTGGGATTATACAACACCGCATCCCATGGCTAGTGGATATCAATTTCAAAGTGCACGCGGGGAGGGGGTGGGGGGGAGGGGAAGAGGGGAGGGGGGTTGGGGGAAATGCAGCAAATGAAACGAAGCGTAGAATTAACGAAAGGGATTTCTTGTGTGTGCACAGTTTGCAACCAATTGTGTAGTGAATGTTTGTGTGTACGGTTCATGTAAAAATGGCTACCTGTTCTAAGAGTACTAACTTGCAACGGAAACGTAAGTTTTAAGTGTACACTTTCAGATGAAGTTTTTAAACTTTTTTAGCTTGCAAAATTGTAAGGCAAAATGACAGGTTCCCATTCAAGCATATATTGTGCCACCAAATGTGCAAAAAATTGGTATTAGGTACAACTCTAAACATATCTAGAATTGCATGGATGTAGTGAAGGTGTAGTTGCACGGGAGTGGTTCTACATGGCCAGTTGTGCTACAGGTACACCTGGATGGCACAATTAATCACACCGGTGCATAACTTCTTGATGTTCGTATTGGGATGCCATGGTTAGGAAGTTAGTTGGGCAGAAAAAGATACAAACAAAATAGGTTATTTCATAAGTCGTTCTAGGAGCCACTGCAAGGTAAGCAAATGCAGAACGGGTAAGGTGGTTACCTGAGGTGATGAATTGTTCTTTTTCTGCCAAAAGTGAAGTGAGGTAGCAAGTTAGTAGGAACTACGGTGAAGAGTGTAGTGCAGCACAACAGGTTCACGAGCATGGGTCAAATGCTTGAATCAAACTTCTACAAAACGGTGTTAGGGAATCAAGTGAGCTTCTGGGGTAAAATGGCAAATGTTGCACGCAATTAAAGGTATTGTTTTGTGTTTAACGGTGATGGATTCCTGCATAAGCAGGGCACCTGTTCAGAGTAGTCCTAACAAAGAATTAGGCATTTAAGAATTACTGGTAAGCCTCGCTATTTTCTGACTAATTCTACGAACAAATGATACGTGCGATATCAGTGTAGTAGCTTTTCCTTAATTCTAATTGAAATAAGCGGACTTACCAATGTAGGCACAAAATTCAAGGTAGGCAGTTCCAAGGTAATTTCTTCTAGTATACTGATATTAATCTCAGACAAAAAGCAACCTGCAAAACGAAGCATGAATTATTATTAACAGAACTGTAAGCAAACATACAAAAGTTATAGTCATTAAAATGCAGCAAAGTGGAGCGTACCATCAGTAAGTTGTTATTATATAATGCCAGCCTTTTCTAACACCTTGAAAGAAACAACATTCTTAACAGCGTTGGGTTGATCCTGTGGAGATGGATTTGATAGAACCTTAACTTTACTTGATTTCCGTGCACGTGACAAGCCAACGTAAAGTTGACCGTGTGAGAAACAAGGACGGTGAAGATACAAGCCCACTTGGTTGAGGGTTTGTCCCTGTGACTTGTTAATAGTCATTGCAAAGCTAAGCTTTATAGGAAACTGTTTTCTTTGGAACTGGAAAGGATAATTTGTTGAGACAGATGGCCTGAGGTTAATGCGTGGCAAAAACACATGCTCTCCTGTGTGATGACCAGTTATGATGACACATTCAATAATTTTTGGAAAGAAGCGTTTACAAATCAAACGCGTACCGTTGCACAGACCAGAAGTGGGAGCAAGGTTGCGAAGCAGAATAACTGGGCTGTTTTCTTTCAACACTAATTCATGGGGGATCATACCGCCTGGACAAAGGGTATTTAAAAATTCTGATGGATATATGTTACAAGCATCATCGAGAATCATATCAAAACTCTTGCACACAACTGATTTTCCAGGGAATTTGGTAATGAGATCATTGTTTATCCCATCAGCATCTTCATTCATAGGGGTTAGAATTGCACGATGCGTGAAAATCTTTGTCGCGAAAAGAACCTACAGCGATTTACGGGAAGACGCTTTCCACAAGCTCACTGAGACAATTAGGACTCGCATCAAATGGTAGAACAATATGTGGAGGTATTTGAACAGCCGCAAATTCAGCAGTTTGTAGAGACCCATTCCCAAGTGCAAGTAAGAATTCAGAAAATGGTTGGTCTTCTCTAGCGCGCATATTTTCAGTCAGGCTGAAACACGTAAATGTGGGCCATAGGGTAGATGATACAAGACTGGCCTCAACAGCCTCATTTTGAGTTTTTTGCGGGACAACAGGCAAAACTTGACGGAAATCACCGCCAAAAACGACAACTTTACCTCCAAACGGGACGTTGGGATCACACAAGTCTCGCAACAATAGATCAAGTGATTCTATGTTTTCCTTTCGGGCCATTGAAGACTCATCCCAAATTATTAAGCACGATTCTTTTAAAAGCGCTGCGAGTCCGCTTTGTTTGGACACGTTGCAGGCTTTCGAAACAGTATGATCAAGAGGTATTTTAAATCGAGAATGTGCGGTCAGGCCCGGTGACTATGTTTCTTTGCGGCAATTCTCGATGTTGCAAGCTGGTAGAACAATTTTGTTCATGAGTCGCACTTCTGCATACAGTGCTTGATATAGGTATGTCTTCCCCGTTCCTCCTGGGTCATCTACAAAGAAAGCGGCAGGTTTCCCTGTGATACACCCAAGTTATACGATGTTTTTTGTGGCATTTTAGGTACACTTTGCTAAGGGATTTATTCGTAATTGTTAATGTTTACATATAAATCGACCTTAGCGGAAGTTGGAATTTTGTATAGTAATTATTGTTAAAGTTGTAAGTTCAGGAGCTCTTAGAAGCATGAATGGTTGGAGCAACTCCACAACATCGTTTCACCCGACCAAGCTCCGCCACGACCAAGCTCCACCACAACCAAGCTCCACCGGCGGCATCGCAAGCATGCCCGGCATCGCAAGCCCAAGCACTCGCGCAAGCTGTCCGGCCGGCGAGGCTAAGCACGCGGCACAGCCCGGCCGCCCGGCGGCCTCGCCCCGGCCGAGCACGAGACCCGGCGGCTCACGACTCGCGAGGCCGGTCGCACCTCGCGACCCCCGCCCTCGCGACTCGCGAGGGCTGTCGCGACTCGCGACCCTCGCGCCCGAGCCAAGTTGTGCGGATGGCGGTGAGTTCTTCGCAACGCGCGATCGATATCGCGACTCGCGACGGTTAAGTCGGTCGGGGCCTACGTTTTGTGCGGGGTTTAAAAGCTTCCTAAAACCTAATATTTGGAGGAAGGAAGGAGAGGAGGAGCAGCACACTTGAGGAGAGGGAGTCTCCAACACTCCTCTCTTGATTCTCCTTCCTCACTTTTGTTATCTTTCTTAGTTTTCTTAGTTTTCTTAGGGATTTCAATTATGGGATTTGGTTTATGCTATCGGATTGTAGCTTGAAGCTGTTCTTGGAGAAATTAACATGAAGCTTCAACCGTTATTGTGAGATCTTTCCTCTCTAACTATTTTCCATGATTATGGTTCAATTTCAATGCTTGTGATCTATGATTATTGCATAATTATGCTAGGAACGTTACTAGTTTGATTGTGTAATTAATCTAATGCTAGATTTAAGAATAGAATCGGATTGTTTTATTCTTTTATCAATTGGTAGCAAACTAGGGAGTAACTTAGATGCAGATCGTCTTGGTTATTTCTTGGGGAAATTGAATAAACTGTTGAATGTTTATCGCGTGTATGACATTAGTAGGTCTATTGGTTCTCTGTGTTTATCATTTGCTATTGGATTGAACTTAGACGCGAGATCGGACTAGGTTATCCTTTGGTTAGGGTTTTATAGTCACGGCGATTGTGATATTCAACTAAGAATAAGGAGAATGCGAGATTAATTCTCAACAATAGATAATCATGGAAATAATTAGAGTGGAGGTTCAATGATCGATAATGAATTGAAGTGGATGTTAATCGGATTCAAGATCTTTCCATATTGATTTCTCATTTTATTTATTTGCTAGTTAATTTTAGTTTGTTTATAATCTACTTGAAACCCCCTTTGTTATTAGGTTTCTCGGCCCTTAGCTTAATCTAGGTTTTGGATCCCGTTAAATATAAAACTCGTCCCTGTTTCCCTGTGGATACGATCCCTACTTCCATTATACTTGCTTAGTGTGCTTGAGAGTAGGAGAAATTTATCTTTGGTTGGGTGCACACGACAAATCCGCACCCACCACCCTGTTCGAATGTGGTTCATAATAGAATCAAATGCCTCTTGTTGCTTACAATTCAAATTTTCCCGCGCTTCTTTATACTCATCTGGTATTGGTGCATCAAGTGCATTGATAATATCTTTGGTTCTCCTGATCTCATCACTTTCAGGCTCCTTCAAACCATGCAGGTCGAAATCTTCCAAAGTTTTTCCCATTTCTTCAAGGAGCCGCTCAATTGCTTTTATAGTTAGTTGTGCAACTGTAGCCTTTTCCTGTGGAAACTTTCGCCCAAAGTCTTCAGATAGGTGAGTGTAGAACTGGTGCCACAAGGCCAGAGGGTTGCTAGTACGGCTGTTCAGAGTGCGATCTGGACCGCACTAAACCGCAACCCAAACCGTTTTTTCGCGGTTTGAGTTGGTAAGCGGTTTCAAAATTGCGGTTTGGGTTATGATTTCAAGCAAACCGCGGTTTGCGGTTTGGTTTGGGTTTTTAATTTTTGTAAGCCGGAACCGCAGTAAACCGCAAATTTATATGATTTTTTTTTAAAAATTTTTTTTTTATCTATTTTGAATTTTTAAAATACACTTGGCAAGGTGGCATACAAGTATACAACTGAAAAAAGAAGTTTGAGGTAAAGAACTTCGACACTTTTGATAAATTATTATTTATGTTTAATTATGAAGTTAACTTCATATTTATTTGGACTCTTAATATTTATTAACAAATTTTTTTTACTCTTAGATTACAAAATTAATGTCGCGGAGGAAAAAATGGTTAAACCGCAAACCAAACCGCACCAAACCGTTTTGCGCGGTTTGGTTTGGGCAAAAGTGCGATGCGGTTTGGGTTGGGAAAATGTCAAACCGTATATTTGCGGTTTGGGTTGGGTTACATCCCAAACCGCACCAACCCAAAACGCGAACACCCCTAGTTGCTAGGCTTGCAGAATATCAAGATTGTCGTGAATAAACGGCGCAACGCACCAGGCATTTCAATGCCAGATGCCTCTTTCATGCACTTAACTACGGAATCATCTTCTTCAAGTAGGCCTAATTTCAATGCTGCTTCTTGGAAAGTTGCACATAGGTAACCATTCACGGTTCGCAGGTCGTCAAATGACGTAGGTCCACGCACATGGGCTAGAAGAAGACGGAGGAAATACCGCTCACCCTCTACCGGTACAACAAATGTCAAACGGCCAATAACAAATTTTTTTTGCACTCTTTTAGTCCATGTCTTTGCAGAAGCAATCCACACATAATGCTCCGGGAACTCTAAGTACAAGAATTGCGATGCACCATCTTGAGTTGCATTCATCTTGAAAAACTCAGTGAGAGACGTGTGTGATCTTGTATCGCTTGCCACAATGCCAGCAAGCTGTTCCTGAGGCTTGAGTGGACTGTTTGTCCATTAGGCAAATGAACTTGAAGAGGGAGGACAGGAGGTTACATTTCAAAGAGATCGAATGAGAGAATCCTCCAGCGGCCTCGCACGGGAAACCCGGCGCCCGGTTTGAAGCGTGCGATTTCATGAGCTGGTTTGGGGTCTTTTCGGCCCGAAGCTTGACAAAAGATATTTTGTCATGGCCTTTGTAAACATACTTGTATATGTACTTGACTGCTTGGATGGTTGAGCAAACTTCGACATTCAAATGACAATCAAAAAGAGCGGAGAGGTAAGGGTTGTTTGGAATAACCCATCTATTATCCATTACAAACTTGCGAATAATAGGCTTTTGACCATCATCTCTCCTCCTATAAAGCGGAAAGCCATTCTCATGCGTACTTGTTTCTTCTTTGAATGCCTTTGGATACCCATACTTGCATGCTCTGGGCTACTTTTGTGTTTCATACAAGGGCATTCGGGGTTGGTTTGTGCCACATGGGCCATGCATCATGTGGCTCAAAATAATTTTTCGCAAGTGAGGGTTGCTCTCATCAGGAATCTCAGCGCTTATAAACTTGTCAAATATATTAGGTTCTCTAATTTTGTAAGATGGCTTCATAATGAGCAATAGATGTGCATGCGGCAAACCGCGCTTTTGAAATTCAACAACATACGTGTATCTTTGCAATTTCACCTAACACGTTGTCCTCAACTATCATTTTTTCGGTGTGAGTAGTTTTGCACGGAAAACCCGAGCAACTATATATGGCCGATCTTTGCGCTTGTTCGCCGGGGCAAGGTGTTCTTTAATTTCGAGGCCAATTTGGATTGCATGTCATCGTAATAAATAGGTCGGGTTTGCCGTATCGTTGCCCAAGGGCCGGTGCATTTAAGTATCGTCGTTTCATGTCACGAGGCCCGCGAGAAATGTAGGTGGCGGGATGACCCTATGCCCCACATTTGCACCATTATTCTCACCACCGTCAAAGCGATCTAAGATGCCTTGATACGGCTTTGCCCGAATTGTTGGCGATTGTGTGTCGAGAAAAATCCAAGCGCGTGTTTTCAAGCTTAACATACATATCAACGATGAATTGCTGGAACAAGCGACACGCTCGTAGAATGTAGTTCCTAGGCCGCATTTGCAAGACATATGTGTAGTATGCTCTACAAGAAATTTGGGTTCTGCTTGTTTTAACCTGCGTTGCAACTACACAGGGACGTTACAATTTTTGCCAACCCAGGCAATTGTTTGGGACAAAGGGCAGTAAAAGAAGTTATTGGGAAAAGCAAACTCACCAGCAGCTTCAGCGGATAAGAAGTCATCAACATCAGTGACTAATGCAGCAGTGATATTCTGCTCAGCGAGTGCAGTTTGCCTACGCCCACCACTACTCTTTTTTTTAAGCCCGTGGTGCCACCCACAATCACCATAAGGTCGAAGAAGTGGGTATTATAATGGATCATAACACCCGTAGTAGTGCATGATCCTGTGCTCGCGTTCTGCCTTTCCATGGACAATAATATGGGGCCCACCGGTTGGCCTTGGTTGCGAGAATCTTCGGCCAGTTACGGTGACCTCTTCGGCGGTTGGAGCGTTGTAAACGTCTTTGGTCGAGAATGGGGTCTTTGTTTAAGCGTATTTCCGTGTTCTCTACAACATCAAGTTCACGCGAGAGATGCGAAAAATTTCGCATATGGATTGTATTGCATGATTTCCATCGAGATAGCTATCACATTAGGCCTCGGTCGGGGAAGAGGTTCAAACGATTTTTGTGATTCGTGTTGAGCATCATAGAAGTATAGTTCTAAGTATTTGGGGTTATGGTCATTAGGCAATAGATTAGGTATGAAATGGTAGATTTGGCCATGTAATTTGAATACATAAATGCCTTTTTGAGTGCATGAATCAAAATCACCACCAAGAGAACTAAAAGCAAAGAGGTTATTGTAAAGACGCGCATATGTTCTAAAGTGCACATAATCATCATCTTGTGAAGTGAAGAGCCTAATGAGATCTGATGGGAACGGGTGGATGCAATTTCAACTTCACCATCGGGAACAACGGGAACCCGGGGGTTAAAAAAAACCTAAGCTGCTTGAGAACATTTGGGACAACGTTCTACAGGAGGCAGTCCCAGCGCTGCTGTTGGCATCTCCTGGCCAACACTAATAGCAGCCCCAACTGGTTGAGCCGTAAATAACTATTAGCTGACTATACACAATATAAACTATATAGAAGCTACAAAAGGCAAAGGTTGCGTAGAAGTGTTATTTACTTTCTTTCTTCTTTTTTTGACGCTTGACTCGAGGTTGTTTTGGTGGTGCCACAGCATCAGGTGCACTGGCTAACATGCGAGACGTGTTATACTGTCTAGGGTTAAGTGTTGAACTTAGGAAGCCTTCAGTACTGGTTCCAACTACATTTTCTTGCAAGGCTCACATCCGTTTACTAACACGAGTTTTAGGTGCCTTTGTATTACCTGTGCAAGCGAACCTGTTAAGTATTTGAACGCAAAGGCAGGGAACCATAATCGGACTTTGAAACAGGGAAATGGCGCATGGGTTTTACGTGTTTTGGACATAAGGCTAGCTTGTTTGTAGTGTACTTAGAGCCGGGCGGGGCCATGATGTAATGTCTCTTGCAGGGTACCTTTGAAAAAGTATTTAAACTCTAGCTTAAGATTCCTTTGATTTTTGATAGAGACATTAAATGGATCATACAACAAGGCATGCTAACTTTACTTAGTTGGACCACTGTATGATACATTTACAGCTACCACATATAGCTAACCATTTCAAGCATTGGTTTTAAAAGAGAGTTTTGGAAAAATACCCATAGTAGTGGACTAGTGGCTCCTAGAGGCGATTGGATTCAATGCACACCGTGTTGGGAATTTGCATGATTCTTGGAAAGAAGCGGGGATTCTGCATTTTTGGAATACCACGGAACAACGGGGTTATTTTATAGTATTAACTAAGACAATAGTAAAGCGAGTTTCAAAGGTTAGCACGATACCAACAAAGGGCGACCCAATAAGCTGCAACTTGGTTCTACCATGCACGTAGGCACGGCGCAAAGTTGTTGTGGAGAGACGACCCTAGTTTAAAGAAAAGTGGAGCTTGTATTCATAGGTTTTTTTTTCTTTTGCGTGTATTTTTTACGTGTTACTTTTCAACGTTCAAGTTGTGTTTGAGGCGTTTTGCTAAAACTTGTCTAGGGTGTGGCACAATTACAGTAGAAGAAGTGTAAAAAGCAAACGGTTTCAGGTTGCACACATACAGATTAAGGTTGTCCAAAGGTAATTGATTCCAAGTTGCTACCTTGATTTAAATAATGAGTGATGTAATCAGTGCGCTGTTATGCTTAAACGCTAATGAAAACAAAGCTTTGATACGTAACTAAAGGCGAGGTTGAAGAGTAACCAAAGCGATTCGGGACAATTATACGAGTAAACTGGGCATCTTGCGGGGCTAGCCAAATGGAAGAAAGGAAGAGCAATTTCGAAGCAAACGTTATATAGTGAAGATTTCATTAAGCGGATTGAAACGCATTAGGCGTATTACGGCCCGTGTAAGCTATCACGAGGCAAACATAGACATTACGAGAGGATACTTTAACCCAAAAAAAAACCAAAATGGAAAGCATAGATAGCAGAGTTTTAGAATTCCATCCAAGCAACAACGAACAAAAGCTTAAGGAGAAGACATAAACTACTTTTGGTACAAAAGGGCAAGAAAAGACAACTATTGTAAATTACTCCTAATAACATAGACAACTGGGATGCCTAGGCTTCACTTGTCTTGGTTCGCTTCAGAACAGTTTCAAGCTCGGAGGGAATAGAAAGGAGAGGGACTGCAGGGCCTTGCCCAGAACTTGGGACGTTTCCAAACGATGCCCTGGCTTTGCGTTTCTTAGGAGGGAGAGGAGGCGATACCATTGTAGGAATCTGAAACTGTATGCCACGCGGAGTAAAGCAATCTTGCTCCACGACCAAAGGGCTAGGTTGTATTGGTTCTTGGATGTTGAGCACACGTTCTTTAACATTTAAGCAGCTTTCTCTTTCAAGAGCACAGAGAATAGATGCATAGTTGGAGGCTGTGTAATTTGCATCAATGATAGCAAAGTTATATTGGTGCATCAGGAAAGTAACAGCCTTCTTTGCAACACTCTGCTTGACCTCAGCTAAGGTGGCACAGGCATTTCCAAAGATACATGCTATCCCATTTGCACTGTAGGGGCACGTAATCGTCAGCCACGAAGTGTGCCTACAACCATTAAAGCATATGGTTTCCAATGGAGTTAACAAAGCTTGAGTGTGCTTGACCACCATAGGTAAGACACTCATGTAGTCAAGTGTAACGTGCCTAACAGAAGGGCAAGTAGCTAGGTACTCAACTTCAGATGGCATGCCTTATGGCGACCCTTTCTCAAGACCTTGAAGCTCGATTCTCTTAAGTGCATAGGGGTGTGCACATCCTATCAAGCATGCGTTTTTGCCAGCTGTGAAATCCTCAACATGGACACCGTATTTACCAATGAGGTCACGGACAGCTTGTTCGGCAGCTCTTTCGCACGATTCATCTAGGCTGCTAGCCTCCCCACCAACATACATATAAGCAAGTGGCCCGCGCTCTGTCCTATGACTATGCGGGCGTTGTTCTTAGCTAGGTTGACTTGGAAGTTTAGGCACTCGGTAATTTGCCTTAGTAGAGGTTGGAATGGGATGCGCATTGGGTTTAGTGACATAGCTACAACCTGTAAAGGAAAAACAATTCAATTTACGATGGATGGCTTTCACATAAATCAAACACAACATGCAAAGCACAATGCCTCAGAAAAAGCTCTTCCAATGGTCTTCCACAATCACATGCTTATGTGGGGGTTTTCCAAAGCAAGTCCTTTGGACGAGTATTTTTCGACGACACAGCACATAGCTAGAGAACATTTCATTCCTAAAAGCGCGGTCATGTGGCGCTACCCCCTAAGAAAGTTAGCGAGACATTTTCAAAGCGGGAGAACCATTGATTTTCCAAACCCTTTCAAGTGCATACATTCTAAATAAGAGGCTAAGACATTAAAGTGGCTAAGAACAAACAACAATGGAAGTTGGAATAAGGCATAACTAATGGAATAAGCAACAGCAAGTAAGCCACAAACACAACAACACTTATAATTTTTACAAACCAGGTTGAACACAGGTTAGTAAACATATAACCATAGGTTGTTAAGAAGGGGACAACATGTTTTTTGCAGGAAAAAGAATTACCAGGGACTGGTTTGCAAACAGGCAAGAACTGATTAATGCGAAGCAAATGGAATCCTACAGGGAAAACAAAAGACAATCAGTTTAGCAAGCGGCCAACAATTTTAATCCACCGACAGATCCACAGAATGATAAACAGCAAAAGGTAAACTGAGATCCTAATATTTATGTAGCATGAACATGAATTGGCTACATCTATCAAGCAAATAGTTTTTTTGCTAGGGCAAACCAACCACCAAGCCCACTAAACACTTGAATCAGATTCTACAAGACATACTAACAACATATTAACCAGATTTCAGAGACAGGCCATGGGGGAAAATCATGTTCCAAGATAATGTTGTCAAAGTGGAGTTAAATATATCATGATTAGAAAACCTCCTTGTAAACCTGCTTATTATTGAGTGTCTATATGATAAGTGAACACAAAAACAACATGCTTTTTTTTTTCACCACGAACCTATATGATTGTCTATATGATTAGTTTTTCACCAAAAGAATATATTTTGATTGTCTAAATGTCTACATGATTATTGAATATCAAAAGTAAAGTTTAACATATACTGTGATAGGATTTTATCTTCAAAGTAAGTTAAATTTTCCACCACCACCTTCTATTCTGAAAGCCATTTTTTAAAAAGGGAAAACATGCATCAAAGGGTCCAGTACAAAGCTTAGATAGTATAATGCTCTAATTTAATTTCCAAAAACAAGGATGTGATTCAAACACCAAACAATGAACACAATGCAGACAACATATTAACTGTGTTGCCTCTCTTCTAATACAATTTATGAGGGTTAAGAATTGTCAAGTTAGATCCAATGGGCAAATAATTGTCTGTTGTTTGTTTTTTGCAAGGTTTTAAAGGAACTAATAAAGTGTGACAGTTTTTAATCATCTTTGGAATTCTTTTCAAGGAAAGTAATTTATTTGTGTCAAGTTCCATTTGCCTGTATGATTACAGGCAATTAAATTGCCAAACCCAAAACTATTTGCTAACACAAGAAGGGTATGGAGCAATGACCTACCACTTTGAGATGAGATTTCAAGCTTTAGGGGTAAAGACAGAGACACAGAGGCACTCTCTTTTAAATGTGGGTATTTATACTACAGAGTAATATGGAGAGGAAGTTCAAACCCTAGAATGGGGAGTACTATTTTTGGGCAATGGCAACATGAAGTGAATAAAATATTAAGTACTATTGTACTCCATCCCTTGATTCTGGTTCGGTTTTACCTTGAAAACCGGGAACTACCCTCCTTTCTCCTGGTTAGAATCTGGTTGGAAAAGAAGGGAAGGAACTTTACTTCTTTTGGGGGGAAAATCTATACAATATTAGGTGAGCTTAGTCCTGCTGAACACCTCCCCGTTTCAGTTTCCTCCAAACCAAATAATCAAATTAATGGTGTAATTCATAGTTAGCTAAGCGTTCTCTGTGTGGTGATGATTATGGCGATGTTAATTATTTGGGTAATTCATAATTACTTCATGACTACTGGTTTAATGCATAATTCATTTTTAGCAACCAGAAGAACATAACTAATTGCATCTTTCTCTATATGGTTATGATAATGATATTTTTTTGCAACCGAAAGAACATAACTAATTCATCTTTTTCTATATGATTATGATGATGATTTCACAATTTTTAATCAATCAATTTTACATTGCAAAACTCACCCTTCTAAACACAGTTGGAGCTTCATGCCCCTTGCCCACCGAACACCCAACCATTGCGGTTGTTGCCACACGCAATTTGGTGGTGAATCAAATCAAAAACTGACCCACCATTCCCTGAATTGAGCCACATCTAGAATCCATGGCCAGACATTGGGCCCAAAGGTGGAACCCAAAACAAATTGATTAATCTCAACTTCAATAAGAATAATAAAAGAATAAAAGAAAGAAGATGAAAGGAAACCCATTTTAATTGATGGAGGATGGAGGATTAAAGCGGAAGAAAATGGCGAAGAAAGGTAGGTGAAGATGAGTAGCAGAAGAATTATGCAGATGCGAGGGTGAGGAGAGAGAAAAGACTGAATCCAAAGGCGCCAAATTGATTTGGCTACAGCTGGTAAGGCGACCAGTATCACGTGAAGGACGCGTGCAGGCTTGAAGCTTGCTTCATCACGCGAGGTGCATGGGATCCGCTTGTGA